>PNEQ01114353.1:0-31883 GCA_003012365.1 Medauroidea extradentata
ATATAATTACCAACATTACACTAACTTATTCCTAGTTTTCTGAAGACACCAACATTTTTTCCATTTAAAGCTTTGAATAGCAGTTTCTAAAACACGTTTAAGTTAATAAATATTCACTGCCTTAATTATCTAGAATTATCTCGAATTAAATAGAAAATATGTCCTTAATATTATCTTTCAATAAACCTCAGAAAATGATGAATGTAGTGAAAAGGATGTAAAATTATATTCTAATTCTGAGAGTGAAATTTCAAAACTTTAAGTACACTCACTGAAAAGTTATTCATGTGATGAATAGTTGGTAGTTATATTGTGCATAGGCACAACACTCCCCTAAAATAGTAAAATTACGGACAGCAGTTCATAACGCAACTCTAAATAAAGCAAAGAAGATTGTCTTACCTTGTATTTGAAACTTTGTTGAGGTGCATTTTCTTAGCTTGTGACTCCAGCTGGATGTGGATGAACTGCTGTCCGTAATTTTACAATTTTGAGGGGAATGTTGTGCCTCCGCACAATATAACTACCAACTATTCATCACATGAATAACTTTTCAGTGAGTGTACTTAAAGTTTTGAAATTTCACTCTCAGAATTAGAATATAATTTTACATCCTTTTCACTACATTTATCATTTTCTGAGGTTTATTGAAAGATAATATTAAGGACATATTTTCTATTTAATTTGAGATAATTCTAGATAATTAAGGCAGTGAATATTTATTAACTTAAATGTGTTTTAGAAACTGCTATTCAAAGCTTTAAATGGAAAAAATGTTGGTGTCTTCAGAAAACTAGGAATAAGTTAGTGTAATGTTGGTGATTATATTGTTAGTGCATTAAATTTTCCTCAACTGCAGAAACTTGTATTGTTATGTTAAAACCACACTATTTTTGCATGCTAGGAAGTGTCTAGTAAAGGTAAACAAATAAAAAATTACATAAATATATGTAAATGACTGATGGTATGGCCATACGTAAACACTGCCGTTTTGTATTGGTAACTTACTCCAAAGATACGCTCAAAATATGTTAATAGACTATATGAAAAAAAAGATATTTCATTTAAAAAATGTTGTATTTATTATGTCTACTATTGTATTTATTTTTAATTAACTATACACTTTCTGATTCAACTACTCAAGACAAACAAAATAAAGTTTACAGAACATAAAAATGTTTACTAGAAAAAAAGTTACACCAACTGAAAGCCAAAGTGGTCGTATAGCTGACCCGCCATCTTTGAACGCCATTTTGAGACGGAAAGCTACCGATTTCAATGTCCGCGTCTCGATATTCGTAATCAGCGGTATCAAATTAACAAAATATGTAAGTCTTAGCTTTATGTTCGAGTTGAGCCCATTTTCCTGAAAAGTGGGGTCTGGCTCATAGACTATCAGTTTCAGCTCTACGTCCCGCGTTACAGGAGAAGTCTTGTCAGGTAGACGTTTCCGTGTCGCGGGTTTTCTCACACCAGGGTTTATTACCGTGGTCGCCATAGAGTACGGTCCCCGCTAGAAACAAACAAGTTTGCGCGCCCTCAATGAGGCCTTCTTCGAAAATTCACGCGTATGCATTCGTGTCGACATATTCATGTGTCATAGAAAGTCTTGCTCCAATAGTGAACCGCAATCAGATTTTACTAATTTAATTATTTCCAATTAGCAGTTCACGAAAGTATTAAAAAAACTTAAACACCTGAATCTAGGTTCAATTCAAAATTTTTAATAGAAATTCGATACATGTGTCAGAATAACCAGTTACACAAGCCTACGTACAAAGTCGTTTTGTATTTCATAGAAATGGGTGCTTTCTAATCAAGCTTTGTACTTTTATTTAAAGAAGTGTGTACGTGAACTTACGAAACGAATTCGTGCATGGCTGAATACTGTATGATTTAAAACTACGTTTCAAATTTTTCAAAATTTCCAAAATTTTAAAAAAATATCCGAAAATTTAAAAATAATATATTTCCATCATTTTGTTTCCGGCAGCCATCTTGTGCATAATACCTGCTGTCAATTGTTTTACTTTATATTTTGCAACCATCTTGAATGTGTTTTCTCCTTTTCTTCGAAACGTATTTCGATTTTTAGACCTCAGCCGTTTACTTTTACCATCATTACTTTTGTACGTCACTTTTTGTATCTCAATTAATTATACCTCTGTATTAGTGTTAAGTATTAGCCGTCACTTTGGAAGAAGATATAAAATGAGAATTCTATGAGAATTATCTTTCTTGGCCTTTATTTATTGTATCGAAGCGAGCATTGAAACCATTTTTAAGGAATTATGTTAAATTAAATTATAATATTAAATCAGTGTGTGTTGCGCAACATGTGAAGGAAAAATACAAGCGTAGATAGGTTTCTGAGAAGCCCAACTAGGAGTAGTTCTCACGCTTTTTATCACCAGCTGCATTGACGCAGCAGAAGACACTTCAGATTACAGTTACAAGATTGCGCTTGATTTTCTTCCTTCTAATAACAGTCTGTCACAGTTTGCTAGTGAATCGTTACAAATTAACAAAAATAAACGAAGGTAAGTTATTTATTTCTTTTAGCATCAACTTGACAAATAAAGTACTTCATAACATTTGAACACCATTTTAAACACAACTAAATTAATTTTTTAATGTTACCGCAGAGAATGTTCACTGAAGAATGTTCCATCAGATCTTACTCTGAAACAGTTTCGACTACGAGTAGCTGACGGAATGCAGCTGCTTGGAAAACCAAAGCGAGGAAGACCAAGCAATCAGGAGTTACGAGAAGAGCAGCCTAAAAAAATTCAAAAACCTTTAACTAAATGACTTGGAGAAGACGTCAGATATTATATGGTGGGTCACTTCCCGGTGTTCACAAGTAAAGTAAGATTCAAACTGTGTGTGAAAGACAGGCAAGTGTTATTTGCGATAAATGTAACCAGGGACTTTGTTTTGTTGAACATCGTAGCGGTTTTCTGTAAAATTTTAGTTTCTGTAGTTCTTTGATCTGCAAAACTTAAAAATATTTATTTAGCATCAAATAAGATTTTAATGTATCAAACAATGAAACATTTAGGGCTTTGTGGACACGACGTGTTATAAAGTATGTTTTGGTGCAGGTGTGTACAAAAATGAACTACGTGTGTTAATATGCAATTTGTTTTTTGGTTTTATATGAATAAGACTCTTGTTTGTCGCTTATCATATGTAATATTTCACCAGAAATATTCATGTGTGTAAAGTAAAAGATTTTTATAACGCATTTAGAAACATCTGGAAATGAGTCAGTAAAATACTGTCAGCATCTGCAAAAAAATTTTGATTTTTAATTTTTTTAAATATTTTAGTAGGAATGTACAATTCATTAATAACTCTAAATAATGTTACACAGTGTGTGTTAGACATCAGTTCTCTAACAAGTTGGTGTTGTACCTTTGCAGACACTTTAGTCTATAAACTAAATTTGTAAAGATATTGTCAATGTATCTCAGCAGATACAACTAAATTCACACTGTTTTAGAGCCTCAATATTTTATGATTATTTTTATACAACTTCTTATGGTAATACCAAAAATTCTTGTTAAAGATTTTTTTTCCGGAATGTTATTTTCCTCGTCAATTTAAGCGTTTAAACATTTACATATGATATTACTATCATCTATAATTTCATTTTATGGATTGAATGGGGAAAAACCTTTTTGTGCCAATTAAGTGGTTTGCTTGCAAAAAAATGAGTATTAAAGCAGCCCTTAAAATATGCATTCCTTAACATTCATCTGTTAACAAAATAAAAAAATATATAACCTATGTATACGGGACGCTTGCAGTTGTTCCTTTAAGTCGCAAACAATTTAATTGCACAGCAACAGCGACTTTGTAGACTCCTTACTTATATACTGCATTCGCCCTTGTTTCTTTTCGTTTTAAATCTTACAATTATTTTCATAGCAAAAATAATTTTGTAATTTTTATTCCGTCTTAAAATGCGATGTAAAGATGTATTTTATTTAATATGATTTTCTGTTTTTAGTCTTGTATGTGTGAAATTTGGCAACCATAAGATATAAAAACGGAATACATCGAAAACCATAACATTAAGAATATTTTTACACTTATATTTAATTATGATTGCAGTGTCAGCTGCGTTTAATGGCTCAAGTTTATAACTTATAGCGGATTTATTTAAAAATGGTACATTAACATTAAATTGTTTTATTTGTTATTATTTATTCACAATTTTATCATATTGCATTGCATAATCTGACATAATTAGCAACGTCGAAAGTAGTAAGTCTCTAGCTATACGGCAAGTTAGTTTAAAATCGAATGAAATATTTGTATCGAAACGGCACTCGACCACGTGCCTGACGTACCACTTCCTGCCACCGTCACAACGGATGGCTCAAAGTGCCTATCAGCCAGATCCTGAATAATGTCGCTGCTTAGTATAAACAGTATGCCAATGACGTTCACTCATTGACATAAATTTTCTGCACCTGTATCCGCTTACGATATTACAAATATCCAAATTAAATTAAGCACATAATTGATTATATTGTTTATTATTTAGTAAATATACATGTCTATTATGTTACGATATTATATATTCATTCAAACACGGTATCGTACAAAATTATGTTCACAGCGAGAATATTATTTTTGACCTTAACTTGAACTAACTTTAGCACCTTAACTAATCGCCTGGCGAAAACGCGCAGGAAATGAGCAATTTTTAGTTCCTAATTAAAAATTTTGAAAAATGTAATACTATTGTTTCTGAAATGTTTGTCTTTCTCAAAATGATTTGATTTTGGAAGGCAACAAGTTGATTTGCGGATTCAGAATATATAAAAGAAATTATATATTTTAAAACTAGAATTTTCACTTTGCCATTTCTCCATGCTATTGGGCTGTGGAGGTTTGGTTACTCTTTAAAAACTGGAAACAATTATTCTTTGTTTCTTTATAGTAAGTTGAGTTATCGTTGCTTATCTGCTATTTAAATGGAATGGAGAGGTAAGATGTTGAGCGAATGACTGGAATATTCAATAGTCCAAAAATTTACAACTCATCACAGTTCCATGATACTTCTTTGCAAATAGATATTTTATTAGTAGACGTCTGTTACACATCACTAACCAGTAGTATGATTTGATTACTATTGAAAAATTTAAAAATGATTTTTAGAAATGTAAGGACTTGAAACCACAAAACCTATGCCTTTATGGGCGTCACATCTAAGCCACATTCTGTTCGCTAATCTTTCTTAATGTGATAACTACGTAATCAAATTCCTGGTCCAAGGAAAAAAAGTTAAATATTATTATTTGTGTTACATTTTACTAAAATAGTATATATTTATGTTATTTAAAAGTGAGTAAAATCAGGTGTTCGTAAACACAAAAACCTCAGGTTCATAAAGTGAACTCCAGAAAACCGTATAAAATAGGTTAGAACAAGCTACATATGCATATACTCTATGATATTTACACTATCGGCGTGAAGATGTCATGGTAAAATGACTAATGTCGATCATTGAAAGTCGCTAGGTTTGCAAGTAGCAAGTCTTTATTTTTCCCCCACATTCACAGTTACGAGTTGCCAATATTGATATTGAAAATATTTGGTTACTTTTGTTCCCATAAACTCGCTTTGGGCGCGATTAGGCAGGGAGAAATTATCGTGTTAGAAGTGGTTCTTAGTTAAGTAAGACCCAGATGGGCTAAATTTTGACGAGAGTGATGCCCTGTAGTTAAGAAGTGGGTGAATGCTAAGTATGGTGTTAGCGGGTGGAACACCACATCAAAACCCGCCAATTAGCGACAACGTACGCTATATTAACCTAGTTTTAAAAATAAATTGGGATCACACCGATCCAGCAATCGAACTCGGATTTCTATGTTTGTAAGTCTGAGGTACTACTAGGAATTTTCTATCGTTCGATTAAATCGGTCACAATGAGACAAACATTGGACACATCTCTACCAACGATACCGACGATAGACGAAGAAATTCATGTCAGCATTCAGGGTACACCCAGATTGCCTATGGGTTCCCATTCATAAAATCTGCTTTTGGGGTTGGGAAATTCTGTGTGTACGTATTTGAAATTTCTTTCCCAAAATATTGTCTGCTGATCGGTATGCCGTAAATGTTGATAACGACTTAGATACGTAGACATTCCGCAAACGTTCATCTTGTGAGAAGTGAGCGCTCTCACCTCTGCCCCTACAAAGGCCAATATTTACGAATGAACTGTGAAATAATAGTTGAATTAGTGAAAAGAGAAGGAAAGATGCAGATATTTTGATCAGAGGTTAACAGCAATGTATCCAGTGGAAGATAAGGGTTGCTATGACGTTAGAACAGAGCAGTACCACTACGAAGTGGCGGGAATACAGGAGATTCCAGTGTAAGTCTTCAGAAGAATGACATCGTCTGGCACGATTCCCTAAAGCAAAAATGAGAGCCGAGAAATGTAAATGCAATTATTCACTGTCTGCATATTTGTACATTTAGAATGTTAAATAAAATGGATTTAAATGTGCATTCTAAGAACTCAGTTCGTTTCCACAGCATTTTAATACAGGCGCCGCGAGGGAGCGCTTCTCAAAATAATTTTCAGAACGAAATAAAACACAGGTACTTCTATTTGTGATACGATTAAACTTTAATAATAAGAACTGTAAAAAGTTATTTTTTCAACTGTAAATACATTTAATTTCTCTCCGGAACTCGCAAACATTTTAGCGGTACGAAACGCACTGCAGTTCTAAGGCAACAATAGTAACCAATTTGAATAATTTCAAGTTAAAAACAAATACTACTCTACTGTTTATCTATCTGAATTACATGGAGATCAAAAGTTTTTGTTAAATGAAGCCAACATTTGTCGTTTTTTAAAAAATAGCACTTCCTTCGTAATAATATTCACTAAAATACCACCCTAAAGCCAAGTCAAGTTCTCATTTTTTAATTTCAAATATAAATGTGCCTAGAAGATTATGACTAACGATATTGTCTTATGTGTGTCTTAATGAAAACCTGGCAAGTAGAGACCAAATTGGAAAATAAAAAATTTCGATTCAGATACAATATGCTCTTTTTCGCAACATTATAAATTTTTTTTTTTTACTAGAGTTGGGATATGTGGCCATCAGTATATGTTCTGAGACGTTTTGACTTCGCTTCATGCTAGTCAACTGATCCAGATTTCAACAAGGCTCAGCGAAAATTTAGTATATACGTCGCCCGAAACTTAAAACCTGCTTTATCGCCCATATACAACAACTTCAAGGAAGTCCTAATATGCCATCTCCTGTATACTTCTACATCCATGCACCAGAGTTACAAACACTCAACACAAGTCAACGATGTTGCTCTTCTGCTACTGGCAACGCCTGTAGCACTAACCAGTAAGTAGCTTCACTCTCTTAGACTTCACCTCATTTCTCACACATGTAACCAATGACTCTTTGACATTATCACTACAGCATTAATTAATATTTTTTCAGTGCTTGATTGGTTATTGCGTCGCTTCAGCTGGAAGCCGTGTAATAAATAATAATTTTGTGTTATTTTTTTAAACGATTTTTGCAATGACTTTTAACTGCAACTGGCGAACAAAGTTGAACTTGTAAATTCAGTCAGTTATTAACAAGAAAATTACACAAACCGGCACCCAAGCACCAAAAAAACAAAAAACTAAATAAATAAGTAATTCAGAATATTCCACTAGAGAAATCCCGTCAGTAAGTACGAAAAAGAGACAAAAATAATTACAAGAATCAAACAAAAAACTGGGTGTAGACGACACAGCAGAAACACAGGCACCTTGAGCAAAGCGAACGAAAACTAATAACACGGAACTGTGAACAGTTAGGAAAAAACAGACGAACACAGTGGTCTTCTTGCAACAAAACAAAATACGGTGTTTTGGAGACTGCAATCTATATTCGTCTTCAGGCACACACACAGTCCGAAAAGCACCGGCAGACTGAATTTGGGCATGAGAAAACAAGGGGTTTATATACTCTGTACTCTTTTCTTCTGTCCCGGCCATTAGGAAAGAACCATACACAAAATATTCCACAACAGTCAACACCATTGTAAATTTGTCGAGCAAAAAATTGTCAGAGTCAGAGGAATTTGTTCTACATAAATGGATGAATTTCTTCATCGCTCCACGGCAGACACCTGTCCTGGACACAGTTTCTTCAGTTGAAAGTGCCATATACAAACTTCCAGCAGTCAAACAGGATGAGTTTCGCTGGTGTGTGCGAACTGCGATCACCTTGCCCACTAAAACCAAACATCTTACCTGATACTGAAAGCCATTAAAACACTCTATGCTGATGTGGATGTTGTAGTCCTTCCTGACGACAATGGCAGAGCTACAGACATCCTAGATAAAAAAAGATCATTAAAAGAATACCTCATTAGCACTGACAAGTTAGCTTAACAAAGATCCTACTGCCGACATAGAATGCAAAGTTTACCAAACTCAGAGAAACAACGAAAAGTACATCTCAGAGAGCACGAGATAATCGCTCACAACACACAATAGCAAACAATCTCACATACATGGATTCCCAAAAATACACAAACCAGACATGTCTTTGTGACCCGCAATTAGCTCATGCAGCTATCCATGCCAAAAACTTTCTAAATTCCTGCTGAAGAGTGTAGAACCATTGACAGGTCAGACACCTATCCTTGTCAAAGATTGCAGCCGTTTCATCTCTTAAGCCAAAATGTTAGCAGTATCACCAACCCGACATCCTGGTCAGTGTTTCATGTTCAAAGTCTATTCACTAAAATACCTGCAGTAGAAACTCTGAGTATCAATTAAAACAAGCTGGAAAACGACAGTACCCTCAAACAAAGAACTGAAATACCCATTTCGATATCGTGGAACTCATTACTCTCAGATCCAAAACAATATATTTCCAGTACAAAGACAAATTTCACAAGCAAACTAATGACATTGTTATGGGGTCTTCGCTCTCACCTTTCATGGCCAACATTTCCACGAAACGTTTTGAGCAAGAAGCCCTGAATGAAACCACCAAACCACCTACAGTCTGGCTGAGCTATGTTGACGACACATTTTGTATTTGGTAAGATGATCCCTAGAAACTTGACGAATTCGCTCATTTCCTCAACTCGCTAAGGCCATCAGTACAATTTACTTACAAAACAGAAACGAACAACATAATTTTGTTTCTAGATGTGCTCGTAATGAAAGGAATGCCAAACGATTTCCACAAAAGTGTACAGGAAACTGACGTGTGCCGTGGACGCCCGTTCTGCCGCGGCTGCTGCGACCGTGTCCCGGCCACGTATTCTCCCCCCCCCCCTTATTTACTACAGCAGGGCATAGGCATGGTGCTTCATCAGTGGAGACGTCAAAACCAACGTCTTATTATATAAAGGTACATTACGGTCTACAACACAGCAGTTTTGGACTAGCCAAATTCGTTGCAGGGCCCGCCACGTATTTGCAAACTCGGCAAAATAATCTAGAATTGTCCAAGACCATGTGATAGCGTTTGTGGCGTCATGGCGCGTAGCGACACGTCACATGCCAAGCTGTAACAGGCATTGTGTAAATAGAGACTGTCGTTAACCAGAAAACATCCCAGGTATTTTGGTAAGAAGGTGAACGAGAACCCGGGTGCATGTTCCATACTCGATAGCCCGCCTCGTGACGTCAGCATTGTCACAACTTCACTTTACCGTCAAAATTAACCGAGTAGTATGAGCGGTGCATACATAACGTCTGGCGCAACCTTGACGATAAATTGCGCAATAGAGGACGATTTTGGACCGCCGGATGGATTCACGAAATATATAAGTATATAATAATCGGAAACAATGAAGAATAAAGTGCGACGTATTTTACTAGTACCTCTTGTGGTTTGGAGAGATATTCAGTGTATAAAATAGTATTTTCCAAGTAGTGTCAGTAGATAGATTTAGGGGAGTTTGGGACATGGGACCTGGGATCGGATTGTCGGATTCGAGAATGACGTAACTGCCGCCATATTTGATGACGTCATTTTCCCCCTTTTTATCTCAAAATTTACCTTTTTACCTCAAAATCAATAAAATTTCCCGTTTTTCCCTCAAAACTTCCCGTTTTTCCCTCAAAATTTCCCGAATTTCCCTCAACATTTTCTCGGAAAACTAAAAAAATTCTCAAAAACACCGTAATGCTCAATCAGGCTGGAGGAGGCTGAAAAGGAGCAATAAGAAGCCTGAATGAGCACTATCTCTCATCGGCAATTATGTTTCCAGCTTCCATCTTGTCCAGGATACCTGCTGTCAATTAATTCAATCAAATAAACTATAGGTGTTTTCTCAAAGTCTTTCGAAATTTTTTTCTAATTCGCATTCCTACCAACCCCCACTTATACCTCATAATGTAAAAATATATTTCTAGAAAAATAATTTAAGTAATTTACTATGCCTCACCTGTATGAGCTTCCCACTCTCTCTCATGCTAATAACCTAACCCAGACTCCGATCTTAGCTATTCCCGAACGATTTCGAATAAACGCAATAAAGTATAGGGGTTTTCTCCGAGTCTTCCGAAATTATTTCGATTTTACTTTTTAAATACACCCCACTCACATCTCATAACATAAAACATAACTTTAACAAAATTAATTTAAGTAATTAAATATATCACATCTAGGCGAGCTCCCCCACCACACCCCCTAGCTATTTCCGAACGATTTCCAATAAGTCCAATAAAACAAATATAGGGGTTTTCTCCGAGTTTTCCGAAAACTTTTTTATTTCGCATTCCTACCACCCCCCACTCATACCTCATACAGAAAATACTTTTTTAGATTAAATTAAATAATAACCAACACTATATGCCTATGCGACGCTTCCTTAGTGCCCCACCATACTTTACACTCAAGTCACTGGCGGACACCTCCCCCTCCCCTCATCATCACCAAACCTGTTTTGACCTTCACCTTTCTTCCCAAGTCACTACATGCATACGAATCACGCGCTCATCCCGTGACACTCCTCCCCTCCATACCATGATGTCATCCTGTACCACCTTCCCCTCCTCGCCTAGTCAGCACATACATGTGTCGCAGTATGGCGCAATACTAACCTTTATACTTCCCCCTCACTCCTCCATTACATTAGTCGTCACATTCCTGAGATGTGACATCATATTGGTGTTGCAGCATGGCACAACTCTATAGGTAATTTTCAGTATCATTCTCGTGAGCACATTTCCCCACAGCTAACCTCTAGGTCGGGCTGCAAGTAGTTACTGATCGTCTCCTAGGTGATGTTGATTATTAGGACTTTGGTGCTGGGTCTTTCCACCAGGAGAGCTAGTAGCTACACCAATCTTCTTGGTTCCAGTGTCGTCAGCTAGATAGCGTTAGTGCTATATGTACTAATGGTTCAGTCCGTCTCCATTTCCAAGTATCACCGTTAGGAGCGCTACCCCACCTAACCTAACTTAACCTGACCTGTCCTTCTAACAAGTCACATTTCTAGCTTTGTCTCTGTTCTTCCTTTAAGCAAACACTTATTTTCCCTTGTATGTCTGTCATGTATTACTTTTTTAAACTCGTGTACTGCTTTTAAGTATTTTTATCACTCCCTCCACACCTCTGCTCTCTCTCCCTCCACAATGCTTCTCTCTCTTTCCCCACCCTCCATTCTCTCCACCATCCTCTCTCTCCCTCTCCCACCACTCTCCTCTTCTCTCTCTTACTCAACCATCTTCATCTCTCTCCACCCTCCTCTCTCTCCACCTCCTTCGTTCTCCCTCACAGACATCACATTTTGCTGTTTAGATTTCTGAGTTAAGCCTCCAAAGCCTTTTCTTTTTCGTTTTTTTTAATATTAGGTTTTTTATTTAATTTCTTGTAAGTTTAACTTTGGTATGGGGTTTCTAGTGTCGCACAGTACCTACTGATACTTTGGTTTAAGTAATTTTCTTGTATGTAGATAATTGTGTACAGTATGTTATTTATTTGATTTTTTTTTGCCTGTATCTAACCTGACCTAACTTAACCTAACCTAACATGTCCTTCTAACAAGTCACATGTCTAACCTTGTATCTGTTCTTCCTTTAACCTAACACTTGTTTTCCCTTGTATGTATGTCTTGTACTACTTTTTTAATGTGTGTATCGCCTTTTAACATTATTATATCACTTATTTTTTTGCTTTATGGTTTTACATGTGCTCTCTATCTCTCTCTTCACCTTCCCCTTCTAACTCACTCCAAACTCCTCTCTCTCCCTCCCCTCCTCCTCTCTCCCCTTTCTCTCTCTCCCACCACTATCCTCTCTCTCTCTCTCTCTCCACTCTCATCTTCCCCTCCACCCGCCTCTCTCCGCCTTTCTCTCTCACACCACTAACCTCTCTCTCGCTCCACTCTCATCTCTCCATCCCTTTCCTCATCTCTCTCCCTCTCGGATTTTACATGTCGGTTTTCTGTGTTAAGCTATAAAAGACAGTTTTTTTCGTTTAAATATATGGCTTTAAGATATTTTTCTTATACGTTGACCTTTTGGTGTGTGATTTCTGGTGTCCCAGAGTAACTTTCAGAGTTTTGGTATCTTCATGTACGTAGATGATTGCGTTCAATTTGCTATTTATTTGATTTTTCGACTGAAACTAGAACTTTGAAATACAATTCGTGTTAAACTTCTACAGATTTTTTTTCTGAATCTGAAATATCTGAGGTTTTTCAATAGGTGTCAGAACTATTGTATAGATAACATTCTCGAGCTGTTGTGAGACGTCGGGTCTGCTGTATATCTGTAACTATCCTCAGCGATGCAGTGATGTTCCTTTACCAGTTTCCCGATGTAATCTTAGGGAGTATCGTGATTTCTTCGCTAACCTTCTCGTCACTGCTAATTCTTGTAGCTGCTAGTTGTGTAACAAGCCTCTCTTCAATGTTGTCTTTTAGCAGTATGTGCGTTGCTTTAGGCACTAAACTTTGTCAGATAATATCGTTTAAGCTTATTGTGCGGATCTTCTCACTGTAGTCAGGATGTATGACACTGTCGGGAGGGATATAATGAACACGACTAACCATTAGCCAGAGTATTATGTGGTAGAGGGTTCACTCCATCTTCGAACATACATCACGTTTTGTCTAGTCTATTAAGCGCCAGTTTGTTACTACAATCGGGATATAGTTGCTTCTTCCATAATCATATTTTATATACAGTTACTCATATAAACTTCTCTCTGTTCAGAGCCCTGATGTAGTCCTTAAAGGTAATTTTCTTTTTTATCACACATTTCTGGAGTCCGTTTTGCCTACTTACATACATTCTCACAGCACCTGTACACGTATATCTTTACACACACCCTTCAAACATGTCCCCACACATGTTCTCACACCCTCCGCCCATTTCTCTACACTCTTAACAACCATTCCACCACACACCTATGCACACTCCTTGCACAACTATGCATCCTCTTCACACGACTAGGTAAGCATCTAACATAGCACTGCAGGCATCTCACAAAGCACTGCAGGCTCCGCACACATCTCCACAAACTCGCACATAGTACCACAGGCTCCACACAAGACTGTACATTCCTCATACAAAACTACACCCTCTACACAAATATCACAAATGTTGTTAATGAATCCATGCACTCTCCACATGCTTCACACACATATTAGCACACCCTCCACACATGTCCCCACACCCTCCACACATCGTACTACAGGAACATTACATAAGTCTGCAGGAACCGCACGTAAATCACAAGAACAGCACATAAAACCACAGGAAACGCACATAAAACTGCTGACACCTCACACAAAACAGTAGGCACCTCACATAAACAGCACACACCTCACATAAAACAGCACACACCTCACATAAAACAGCACACACCTCACATAAAACTACATGCTCCGCACACAAATACGCCTGCACCTCTTTGCACCTCACTGCACCTCACATAAAACAGCATGCACCTCACATAAAACTACATGGTCCGCACACACAAATACGCATGCATCTCACTGCACCTCACTGCATCTCACTTAAACAGCATGCACCTCACATAAAACTACATGCTCCGCACACAAATACACCTGCACCTCACTGCACCTCACATAAAACTACATGCTCCGCACACAAATAAGCCTGCACCTCACTGCACCTCACTGCACCTCACATAAAACAGCATGCACCTCACATAAGACGACATGCACCTCACATAAACACGCCTGCACCTCACTGCCCCGCACATAAATATGCCCGCTCCGCACATAACTACCCCTGCTCCGCACACAAATACATCTGCTCCGCACACAACTACGCCTGCTCCGCACTGCTCCGCACATAACTACCCCTGATCTGCACACAAATACACACGCTCCGCACATAACTACCCCAGCTCCGCACACAAATACGCCCGCTCCGCACACAACTACGCCTGCTCCGCACACAACTACGCCTGCTCCGCACACAACTACGCCTGCTCCGCACACAAATATGCTCGATCCGCACATATTACGCCCGCTCCGCAATCATCTCAAGCACCTCATATGCCATCACGGGTATCTGCATACTTCATACATGTCCCCAGACCCTGCAAACATGTTCCTACACATGTTTCCACACCCTATACATTATCCCCACACCCTGCAAACATGTCCCCATACATGTTCCCACACCCTCCAACGAAGGCATCGATTGGTCCTGGCTTCACATAATCACATTCCAGCAAGAATTTAAGGGCTCTGCAGTTATTACCATTATTTTTACCCACTGTATACTATGATGTTTCCATACGTACATATAAGTCAGGTATTCACATTACTGTTGTCAATCTCAGACTCGTAAGTCTTCACATTCCCACGGAATGCAGTTTCCACATTGACGAACTCGAACATTACTATCATACCAGACCCTACTACGATTTTAGGGCAGGTTGATGGCGTCCTGGAGCAGGACGACCGAGCTGGTTCCAGTTATTGCTCACGTAGCATTTCTGAGCTGTTTGTGCTACTTTACCCTTACAGATCTTCGTGTGCCTATCCAGATTGTCAAGACCAGCGAACTAGGCGCTGCAGTAGTTGCACTTCAGCAGATTTCTTTCCATATTATGCTCACAATCTGCCTCATGTCGACGAACATTGCGAGATTAAGCGAACTGCTTCTTGCGATACTTACAGCAGGTAGTTACTTCCCTCTTGACATCACCTTTACAGGTACGTAAGTGCTTAATCAACTTGTCTTTGCGAGTGATTGTTACACCACACCGCTCACAGATTAGTCGCTCTTCACGACGTGGATTGAAGTAACAGATCTTCTAATGTCTCAGCGTGTTATTTCGCAAAGTAAAGACTTTACCACAGAACTTAAGTAAATAATGTTAAACGAAGGATACGGTCCTTCCAGTACGCCAGTTCGATCTTCTATAAACCAGGCAAACCTAACCTTAAATCTCTGGTTGCTCTTTACCCTAACATAATATCTCGGTGAATACAATATCCACTAGCTAAATAGCGCGGTGGGCTCAACGTAGCTCACTTAATAAGCACTCGAAGTAGGTTGTGCGTACAGAGATAATACTCGAACGACAAAGAAAACAGTAACTGAATATGGCACCTCGTGCGACTGATTATTAGCCCTCACTATTTACTTATTTCGTACACTGTATGTACATTTTGCTAGCATTCATAGCCTCTGGCTTATAAACAGAGGTCTCATACAGTCAGATGTATGTATACGTGTTAGGTCCTGTTTTTCACGAAATTTGTATAAATGTACTAGGTGCGCACTGTACTGAATTACAGATTTATTCTTGGTACAAAAATGGCAAAGAACTTGCCTCGCGAAAAATTTATTAATCGTATTGTACAGAGCACCCTGTTTGTGTTGTAGGCAGGATTAATTACGTAATATAATTTTTAAAAAATACTTGTTATACGCCTATAAAAGTTGTTTTCTTAGTAACTAAACAAATGTTTCTTGGTCAGGACTTTATTCGATAGCGACGTCTGTAATATTCAGCCGTAATGATACATAAATCATCGAACTGTTATAAGTTCTCTTGAGACTCGCGAGCCAATAGGTATTAGTTTAATTACTGGTACATGCAAAGAACGCGAGAGGGATAGTTCTGAAACAGTAACACGTATACATACATCTGACTGTATGAGACCTCTGTTTATAAGTCAGAGGCTATGAATGCTAGCAAAATGTACATACAGTGTACAAAATAAGTAAATAGTGAGGGTTAATAATCAGTCGCACGAGGTGCCATATTCAGTTACTGTTTTCTTTGTCGTTCGAGTATTATCTCTGTACGCACAACCTACTTCGAGTGCTTATTAAGTGAGCTACGTTGAGCCCATCGCGCTATTTAGCTAGTGAATATTGTATTCACCGAGATATTATGTTAGGGTAAAGAGCAACCAGAGATTTAAGGTTAGGTTTGCCTGGTTTATAGAAGATCGAACTGGCGTACTGGAAGGACCGTATCCTTCGTTTAACATTATTTACTTAAGTTCTGTGGTAAAGTCTTTACTTTGCGAAATAACACGCTGAGACATTAGAAGATCTGTTACTTCAATCCACGTCGTGAAGAGCGACTAATCTGTGAGCGGTGTGGTGTAACAATCACTCGCAAAGACAAGTTGATTAAGCACTTACGTACCTGTAAAGGTGATGTCAAGAGGGAAGTAACTACCTGCTGTAAGTATCGCAAGAAGCAGTTCGCTTAATCTCGCAATGTTCGTCGACATGAGGCAGATTGTGAGCATAATATGGAAAGAAATCTGCTGAAGTGCAACTACTGCAGCGCCTAGTTCGCTGGTCTTGACAATCTGGATAGGCACACGAAGATCTGTAAGGGTAAAGTAGCACAAACAGCTCAGAAATGCTACGTGAGCAATAACTGGAACCAGCTCGGTCGTCCTGCTCCAGGACGCCATCAACCTGCCCTAAAATCGTAGTAGGGTCTGGTATGATAGTAATGTTCGAGTTCGTCAATGTGGAAACTGCATTCCGTGGGAATGTGAAGACTTACGAGTCTGAGATTGACAACAGTAATGTGAATACCTGACTTATATGTACGTATGGAAACATCATAGTATACAGTGGGTAAAAATAATGGTAATAACTGCAGAGCCCTTAAATTCTTGCTGGAATGTGATTATGTGAAGCCAGGACCAATCGATGCCTTCGTTGGAGGGTGTGGGAACATGTATGGGGACATGTTTGCAGGGTGTGGGGATAATGTATAGGGTGTGGAAACATGTGTAGGAACATGTTTGCAGGGTCTGGGGACATGTATGAAGTATGCAGATACCCGTGATGGCATATGAGGTGCTTGAGATGATTGCGGAGCGGGCGTAATATGTGCGGATCGAGCATATTTGTGTGCGGAGCAGGCGTAGTTGTGTGCGGAGCAGGCGTAGTTGTGTGCGGAGCAGGCGTAGTTGTGTGCGGAGCGGGCGTATTTGTGTGCGGAGCTGGGGTAGTTATGTGCGGAGCGTGTGTATTTGTGTGCAGATCAGGGGTAGTTATGTGCGGAGCAGTGCGGAGCAGGCGTAGTTGTGTGCGGAGCAGATGTATTTGTGTGCGGAGCAGGGGTAGTTATGTGCGGAGCGGGCATATTTATGTGCGGGGCAGTGAGGTGCAGGCGTGTTTATGTGAGGTGCATGTCGTCTTATGTGAGGTGCATGCTGTTTTATGTGAGGTGCAGTGAGGTGCAGTGAGGTGCAGGCTTATTTGTGTGCGGAGCATGTAGTTTTATGTGAGGTGCAGTGAGGTGCAGGTGTATTTGTGTGCGGAGCATGTAGTTTTATGTGAGGTGCATGCTGTTTAAGTGAGATGCAGTGAGGTGCAGTGAGATGCATGCGTATTTGTGTGTGCGGACCATGTAGTTTTATGTGAGGTGCATGCTGTTTTATGTGAGGTGCAGTGAGGTGCAAAGAGGTGCAGGCGTATTTGTGTGCGGAGCATGTAGTTTTATGTGAGGTGTGTGCTGTTTTATGTGAGGTGTGTGCTGTTTTATGTGAGGTGTGTGCTGTTTATGTGAGGTGCCTACTGTTTTGTGTGAGGTGTCAGCAGTTTTATGTGCGTTTCCTGTGGTTTTATGTGCTGTTCTTGTGATTTACGTGCGGTTCCTGCAGACTTATGTAATGTTCCTGTAGTACGATGTGTGGAGGGTGTGGGGACATGTGTGGAGGGTGTGCTAATATGTGTGTGAAGCATGTGGAGAGTGCATGGATTCATTAACAACATTTGTGATATTTGTGTAGAGGGTGTAGTTTTGTATGAGGAATGTACAGTCTTGTGTGGAGCCTGTGGTACTATGTGCGAGTTTGTGGAGATGTGTGCGGAGCCTGCAGTGCTTTGTGAGATGCCTGCAGTGCTATGTTAGATGCTTACCTAGTCGTGTGAAGAGGATGCATAGTTGTGCAAGGAGTGTGCATAGGTGTGTGGTGGAATGGTTGTTAAGAGTGTAGAGAAATGGGCGGAGGGTGTGAGAACATGTGTGGGGACATGTTTGAAGGGTGTGTGTAAAGATATACGTGTACAGGTGCTGTGAGAATGTATGTAAGTAGGCAAAACGGACTCCAGAAATGTGTGATAAAAAAGAAAATTACCTTTAAGGACTACATCAGGGCTCTGAACAGAGAGAAGTTTATATGAGTAACTGTATATAAAATATGATTATGGAAGAAGCAACTATATCCCGATTGTAGTAACAAACTGGCGCTTAATAGACTAGACAAAACGTGATGTATGTTCGAAGATGGAGTGAACCCTCTACCACATAATACTCTGGCTAATGGTTAGTCGTGTTCATTATATCCCTCCCGACAGTGTCATACATCCTGACTACAGTGAGAAGATCCGCACAATAAGCTTAAACGATATTATCTGACAAAGTTTAGTGCCTAAAGCAACGCACATACTGCTAAAAGACAACATTGAAGAGAGGCTTGTTACACAACTAGCAGCTACAAGAATTAGCAGTGACGAGAAGGTTAGCGAAGAAATCACGATACTCCCTAAGATTACATCGGGAAACTGGTAAAGGAACATCACTGCATCGCTGAGGATAGTTACAGATATACAGCAGACCCGACGTCTCACAACAGCTCGAGAATGTTATCTATACAATAGTTCTGACACCTATTGAAAAACCTCAGATATTTCAGATTCAGAAAAAAAATCTGTAGAAGTTTAACACGAATTGTATTTCAAAGTTCTAGTTTCAGTCGAAAAATCAAATAAATAGCAAATTGAACGCAATCATCTACGTACATGAAGATACCAAAACTCTGAAAGTTACTCTGGGACACCAGAAATCACACACCAAAAGGTCAACGTATAAGAAAAATATCTTAAAGCCATATATTTAAACGAAAAAAACTGTCTTTTATAGCTTAACACAGAAAACCGACATGTAAAATCCGAGAGGGAGAGAGATGAGGAAAGGGATGGAGAGATGAGAGTGGAGCGAGAGAGAGGTTAGTGGTGTGAGAGAGAAAGGCGGAGAGAGGCGGGTGGAGGGGAAGATGAGAGTGGAGAGAGAGAGAGAGAGAGGATAGTGGTGGGAGAGAGAGAAAGGGGAGAGAGGAGGAGGGGAGGGAGAGAGAGGAGTTTGGAGTGAGTTAGAAGGGGAAGGTGAAGAGAGAGATAGAGAGCACATGTAAAACCATAAAGCAAAAAAATAAGTGATATAATAATGTTAAAAGGCGATACACACATTAAAAAAGTAGTACAAGACATACATACAAGGGAAAACAAGTGTTAGGTTAAAGGAAGAACAGATACAAGGTTAGACATGTGACTTGTTAGAAGGACATGTTAGGTTAGGTTAAGTTAGGTCAGGTTAGATACAGGCAAAAAAAAATCAAATAAATAACATACTGTACACAATTATCTACATACAAGAAAATTACTTAAACCAAAGTATCAGTAGGTACTGTGCGACACTAGAAACCCCATACCAAAGTTAAACTTACAAGAAATTAAATAAAAAACCTAATATTAAAAAAAACGAAAAAGAAAAGGCTTTGGAGGCTTAACTCAGAAATCTAAACAGCAAAATGTGATGTCTGTGAGGGAGAACGAAGGAGGTGGAGAGAGAGGAGGGTGGAGAGAGATGAAGATGGTTGAGTAAGAGAGAGAAGAGGAGAGTGGTGGGAGAGGGAGAGAGAGGATGGTGGAGAGAATGGAGGGTGGGGAAAGAGAGAGAAGCATTGTGGAGGGAGAGAGAGCAGAGGTGTGGAGGGAGTGATAAAAATACTTAAAAGCAGTACACGAGTTTAAAAAAGTAATACATGACAGACATACAAGGGAAAATAAGTGTTTGCTTAAAGGAAGAACAGAGACAAAGCTAGAAATGTGACTTGTTAGAAGGACAGGTCAGGTTAAGTTAGGTTAGGTGGGGTAGCGCTCCTAACGGTGATACTTGGAAATGGAGACGGACTGAACCATTAGTACATATAGCACTAACGCTATCTAGCTGACGACACTGGAACCAAGAAGATTGGTGTAGCTACTAGCTCTCCTGGTGGAAAGACCCAGCACCAAAGTCCTAATAATCAACATCACCTAGGAGACGATCAGTAACTACTTGCAGCCCGACCTAGAGGTTAGCTGTGGGGAAATGTGCTCACGAGAATGATACTGAAAATTACCTATAGAGTTGTGCCATGCTGCAACACCAATATGATGTCACATCTCAGGAATGTGACGACTAATGTAATGGAGGAGTGAGGGGGAAGTATAAAGGTTAGTATTGCGCCATACTGCGACACATGTATGTGCTGACTAGGCGAGGAGGGGAAGGTGGTACAGGATGACATCATGGTATGGAGGGGAGGAGTGTCACGGGATGAGCGCGTGATTCGTATGCATGTAGTGACTTGGGAAGAAAGGTGAAGGTCAAAACAGGTTTGGTGATGATGAGGGGAGGGGGAGGTGTCCGCCAGTGACTTGAGTGTAAAGTATGGTGGGGCACTAAGGAAGCGTCGCATAGGCATATAGTGTTGGTTATTATTTAATTTAATCTAAAAAAGTATTTTCTGTATGAGGTATGAGTGGGGGGTGGTAGGAATGCGAAATAAAAAAGTTTTCGGAAAACTCGGAGAAAACCCCTATATTTGTTTTATTGGACTTATTGGAAATCGTTCGGAAATAGCTAGGGGGTGTGGTGGGGGAGCTCGCCTAGATGTGATATATTTAATTACTTAAATTAATTTTGTTAAAGTTATGTTTTATGTTATGAGATGTGAGTGGGGTGTATTTAAAAAGTAAAATCGAAATAATTTCGGAAGACTCGGAGAAAACCCCTATACTTTATTGCGTTTATTCGAAATCGTTCGGGAATAGCTAAGATCGGAGTCTGGGTTAGGTTATTAGCATGAGAGAGAGTGGGAAGCTCATACAGGTGAGGCATAGTAAATTACTTAAATTATTTTTCTAGAAATATATTTTTACATTATGAGGTATAAGTGGGGGTTGGTAGGAATGCGAATTAGAAAAAAATTTCGAAAGACTTTGAGAAAACACCTATAGTTTATTTGATTGAATTAATTGACAGCAGGTATCCTGGACAAGATGGAAGCTGGAAACATAATTGCCGATGAGAGATAGTGCTCATTCAGGCTTCTTATTGCTCCTTTTCAGCCTCCTCCAGCCTGATTGAGCATTACGGTGTTTTTGAGAATTTTTTTAGTTTTCCGAGAAAATGTTGAGGGAAATTCGGGAAATTTTGAGGGAAAAACGGGAAGTTTTGAGGGAAAAACGGGAAATTTTATTGATTTTGAGGTAAAAAGGTAAATTTTGAGATAAAAAGGGGGAAAATGACGTCATCAAATATGGCGGCAGTTACGTCATTCTCGAATCCGACAATCCGATCCCAGGTCCCATGTCCCAAACTCCCCTAAATCTATCTACTGACACTACTTGGAAAATACTATTTTATACACTGAATATCTCTCCAAACCACAAGAGGTACTAGTAAAATACGTCGCACTTTATTCTTCATTGTTTCCGATTATTATATACTTATATATTTCGTGAATCCATCCGGCGGTCCAAAATCGTCCTCTATTGCGCAATTTATCGTCAAGGTTGCGCCAGACGTTATGTATGCACCGCTCATACTACTCGGTTAATTTTGACGGTAAAGTGAAGTTGTGACAATGCTGACGTCACGAGGCGGGCTATCGAGTATGGAACATGCACCCGGGTTCTCGTTCACCTTCTTACCAAAATACCTGGGATGTTTTCTGGTTAACGACAGTCTCTATTTACACAATGCCTGTTACAGCTTGGCATGTGACGTGTCGCTACGCGCCATGACGCCACAAACGCTATCACATGGTCTTGGACAATTCTAGATTATTTTGCCGAGTTTGCAAATACGTGGCGGGCCCTGCAACGAATTTGGCTAGTCCAAAACTGCTGTGTTGTAGACCGTAATGTACCTTTATATAATAAGACGTTGGTTTTGACGTCTCCACTGATGAAGCACCATGCCTATGCCCTGCTGTAGTAAATAAGGGGGGGGGGGAGAATACGTGGCCGGGACACGGTCGCAGCAGCCGCGGCAGAACGGGCGTCCACGGCACACGTCAGTTTCCTGTACACTTTTGTGGAAATCGTTTGGCATTCCTTTCATTACGAGCACATCTAGAAACAAAATTATGTTGTTCGTTTCTGTTTTGTAAGTAAATTGTACTGATGGCCTTAGCGAGTTGAGGAAATGAGCGAATTCGTCAAGTTTCTAGGGATCATCTTACCAAATACAAAATGTGTCGTCAACATAGCTCAGCCAGACTGTAGGTGGTTTGGTGGTTTCATTCAGGGCTTCTTGCTCAAAACGTTTCGTGGAAATGTTGGCCATGAAAGGTGAGAGCGAAGACCCCATAACAATGTCATTAGTTTGCTTGTGAAATTTGTCTTTGTACTGGAAATATATTGTTTTGGATCTGAGAGTAATGAGTTCCACGATATCGAAATGGGTATTTCAGTTCTTTGTTTGAGGGTACTGTCGTTTTCCAGCTTGTTTTAATTGATACTCAGAGTTTCTACTGCAGGTATTTTAGTGAATAGACTTTGAACATGAAACACTGACCAGGATGTCGGGTTGGTGATACTGCTAACATTTTGGCTTAAGAGATGAAACGGCTGCAATCTTTGACAAGGATAGGTGTCTGACCTGTCAATGGTTCTACACTCTTCAGCAGGAATTTAGAAAGTTTTTGGCATGGATAGCTGCATGAGCTAATTGCGGGTCACAAAGACATGTCTGGTTTGTGTATTTTTGGGAATCCATGTATGTGAGATTGTTTGCTATTGTGTGTTGTGAGCGATTATCTCGTGCTCTCTGAGATGTACTTTTCGTTGTTTCTCTGAGTTTGGTAAACTTTGCATTCTATGTCGGCAGTAGGATCTTTGTTAAGCTAACTTGTCAGTGCTAATGAGGTATTCTTTTAATGATCTTTTTTTATCTAGGATGTCTGTAGCTCTGCCATTGTCGTCAGGAAGGACTACAACATCCACATCAGCATAGAGTGTTTTAATGGCTTTCAGTATCAGGTAAGATGTTTGGTTTTAGTGGGCAAGGTGATCGCAGTTCGCACACACCAGCGAAACTCATCCTGTTTGACTGCTGGAAGTTTGTATATGGCACTTTCAACTGAAGAAACTGTGTCCAGGACAGGTGTCTGCCGTGGAGCGATGAAGAAATTCATCCATTTATGTAGAACAAATTCCTCTGACTCTGACAATTTTTTGCTCGACAAATTTACAATGGTGTTGACTGTTGTGGAATATTTTGTGTATGGTTCTTTCCTAATGGCCGGGACAGAAGAAAAGAGTACAGAGTATATAAACCCCTTGTTTTCTCATGCCCAAATTCAGTCTGCCGGTGCTTTTCGGACTGTGTGTGTGCCTGAAGACGAATATAGATTGCAGTCTCCAAAACACCGTATTTTGTTTTGTTGCAAGAAGACCACTGTGTTCGTCTGTTTTTTCCTAACTGTTCACAGTTCCGTGTTATTAGTTTTCGTTCGCTTTGCTCAAGGTGCCTGTGTTTCTGCTGTGTCGTCTACACCCAGTTTTTTGTTTGATTCTTGTAATTATTTTTGTCTCTTTTTCGTACTTACTGACGGGATTTCTCTAGTGGAATATTCTGAATTACTTATTTATTTAGTTTTTTGTTTTTTTGGTGCTTGGGTGCCGGTTTGTGTAATTTTCTTGTTAATAACTGACTGAATTTACAAGTTCAACTTTGTTCGCCAGTTGCAGTTAAAAGTCATTGCAAAAATCGTTTAAAAAAATAACACAAAATTATTATTTATTACACGGCTTCCAGCTGAAGCGACGCAATAACCAATCAAGCACTGAAAAAATATTAATTAATGCTGTAGTGATAATGTCAAAGAGTCATTGGTTACATGTGTGAGAAATGAGGTGAAGTCTAAGAGAGTGAAGCTACTTACTGGTTAGTGCTACAGGCGTTGCCAGTAGCAGAAGAGCAACATCGTTGACTTGTGTTGAGTGTTTGTAACTCTGGTGCATGGATGTAGAAGTATACAGGAGATGGCATATTAGGACTTCCTTGAAGTTGTTGTATATGGGCGATAAAGCAGGTTTTAAGTTTCGGGCGACGTATATACTAAATTTTCGCTGAGCCTTGTTGAAATCTGGATCAGTTGACTAGCATGAAGCGAAGTCAAAACGTCTCAGAACATATACTGATGGCCACATATCCCAACTCTAGTAAAAAAAAAAAATTTATAATGTTGCGAAAAAGAGCATATTGTATCTGAATCGAAATTTTTTATTTTCCAATTTGGTCTCTACTTGCCAGGTTTTCATTAAGACACACATAAGACAATATCGTTAGTCATAATCTTCTAGGCACATTTATATTTGAAATTAAAAAATGAGAACTTGACTTGGCTTTAGGGTGGTATTTTAGTGAATATTATTACGAAGGAAGTGCTATTTTTTAAAAAACGACAAATGTTGGCTTCATTTAACAAAAACTTTTGATCTCCATGTAATTCAGATAGATAAACAGTAGAGTAGTATTTGTTTTTAACTTGAAATTATTCAAATTGGTTACTATTGTTGCCTTAGAACTGCAGTGCGTTTCGTACCGCTAAAATGTTTGCGAGTTCCGGAGAGAAATTAAATGTATTTACAGTTGAAAAAATAACTTTTTACAGTTCTTATTATTAAAGTTTAATCGTATCACAAATAGAAGTACCTGTGTTTTATTTCGTTCTGAAAATTATTTTGAGAAGCGCTCCCTCGCGGCGCCTGTATTAAAATGCTGTGGAAACGAACTGAGTTCTTAGAATGCACATTTAAATCCATTTTATTTAACATTCTAAATGTACAAATATGCAGACAGTGAATAATTGCATTTACATTTCTCGGCTCTCATTTTTGCTTTAGGGAATCGTGCCAGACGATGTCATTCTTCTGAAGACTTACACTGGAATCTCCTGTATTCCCGCCACTTCGTAGTGGTACTGCTCTGTTCTAACGTCATAGCAACCCTTATCTTCCACTGGATACATTGCTGTTAACCTCTGATCAAAATATCTGCATCTTTCCTTCTCTTTTCACTAATTCAACTATTATTTCACAGTTCATTCGTAAATATTGGCCTTTGTAGGGGCAGAGGTGAGAGCGCTCACTTCTCACAAGATGAACGTTTGCGGAATGTCTACGTATCTAAGTCGTTATCAACATTTACGGCATACCGATCAGCAGACAATATTTTGGGAAAGAAATTTCAAATACGTACACACAGAATTTCCCAACCCCAAAAGCAGATTTTATGAATGGGAACCCATAGGCAATCTGGGTGTACCCTGAATGCTGACATGAATTTCTTCGTCTATCGTCGGTATCGTTGGTAGAGATGTGTCCAATGTTTGTCTCATTGTGACCGATTTAATCGAACGATAGAAAATTCCTAGTAGTACCTCAGACTTACAAACATAGAAATCCGAGTTCGATTGCTGGATCGGTGTGATCCCAATTTATTTTTAAAACTAGGTTAATATAGCGTACGTTGTCGCTAATTGGCGGGTTTTGATGTGGTGTTCCACCCGCTAACACCATACTTAGCATTCACCCACTTCTTAACTACAGGGCATCACTCTCGTCAAAATTTAGCCCATCTGGGTCTTACTTAACTAAGAACCACTTCTAACACGATAATTTCTCCCTGCCTAATCGCGCCCAAAGCGAGTTTATGGGAACAAAAGTAACCAAATATTTTCAATATCAATATTGGCAACTCGTAACTGTGAATGTGGGGGAAAAATAAAGACTTGCTACTTGCAAACCTAGCGACTTTCAATGATCGACATTAGTCATTTTACCATGACATCTTCACGCCGATAGTGTAAATATCATAGAGTATATGCATATGTAGCTTGTTCTAACCTATTTTATACGGTTTTCTGGAGTTCACTTTATGAACCTGAGGTTTTTGTGTTTACGAACACCTGATTTTACTCACTTTTAAATAACATAAATATATACTATTTTAGTAAAATGTAACACAAATAATAATATTTAACTTTTTTTCCTTGGACCAGGAATTTGATTACGTAGTTATCACATTAAGAAAGATTAGCGAACAGAATGTGGCTTAGATGTGACGCCCATAAAGGCATAGGTTTTGTGGTTTCAAGTCCTTACATTTCTAAAAATCATTTTTAAATTTTTCAATAGTAATCAAATCATACTACTGGTTAGTGATGTGTAACAGACGTCTACTAATAAAATATCTATTTGCAAAGAAGTATCATGGAACTGTGATGAGTTGTAAATTTTTGGACTATTGAATATTCCAGTCATTCGCTCAACATCTTACCTCTCCATTCCATTTAAATAGCAGATAAGCAACGATAACTCAACTTACTATAAAGAAACAAAGAATAATTGTTTCCAGTTTTTAAAGAGTAACCAAACCTCCACAGCCCAATAGCATGGAGAAATGGCAAAGTGAAAATTCTAGTTTTAAAATATATAATTTCTTTTATATATTCTGAATCCGCAAATCAACTTGTTGCCTTCCAAAATCAAATCATTTTGAGAAAGACAAACATTTCAGAAACAATAGTATTACATTTTTCAAAATTTTTAATTAGGAACTAAAAATTGCTCATTTCCTGCGCGTTTTCGCCAGGCGATTAGTTAAGGTGCTAAAGTTAGTTCAAGTTAAGGTCAAAAATAATATTCTCGCTGTGAACATAATTTTGTACGATACCGTGTTTGAATGAATATATAATATCGTAACATAATAGACATGTATATTTACTAAATAATAAACAATATAATCAATTATGTGCTTAATTTAATTTGGATATTTGTAATATCGTAAGCGGATACAGGTGCAGAAAATTTATGTCAATGAGTGAACGTCATTGGCATACTGTTTATACTAAGCAGCGACATTATTCAGGATCTGGCTGATAGGCACTTTGAGCCATCCGTTGTGACGGTGGCAGGAAGTGGTACGTCAGGCACGTGGTCGAGTGCCGTTTCGATACAAATATTTCATTCGATTTTAAACTAACTTGCCGTATAGCTAGAGACTTACTACTTTCGACGTTGCTAATTATGTCAGATTATGCAATGCAATATGATAAAATTGTGAATAAATAATAACAAATAAAACAATTTAATGTTAATGTACCATTTTTAAATAAATCCGCTATAAGTTATAAACTTGAGCCATTAAACGCAGCTGACACTGCAATCATAATTAAATATAAGTGTAAAAATATTCTTAATGTTATGGTTTTCGATGTATTCCGTTTTTATATCTTATGGTTGCCAAATTTCACACATACAAGACTAAAAACAGAAAATCATATTAAATAAAATACATCTTTACATCGCATTTTAAGACGGAATAAAAATTACAAAATTATTTTTGCTATGAAAATAATTGTAAGATTTAAAACGAAAAGAAACAAGGGCGAATGCAGTATATAAGTAAGGAGTCTACAAAGTCGCTGTTGCTGTGCAATTAAATTGTTTGCGACTTAAAGGAACAACTGCAAGCGTCCCGTATACATAGGTTATATATTTTTTTATTTTGTTAACAGATGAATGTTAAGGAATGCATATTTTAAGGGCTGCTTTAATACTCATTTTTTTGCAAGCAAACCACTTAATTGGCACAAAAAGGTTTTTCCCCATTCAATCCATAAAATGAAATTATAGATGATAGTAATATCATATGTAAATGTTTAAACGCTTAAATTGACGAGGAAAATAACATTCCGGAAAAAAAATCTTTAACAAGAATTTTTGGTATTACCATAAGAAGTTGTATAAAAATAATCATAAAATATTGAGGCTCTAAAACAGTGTGAATTTAGTTGTATCTGCTGAGATACATTGACAATATCTTTACAAATTTAGTTTATAGACTAAAGTGTCTGCAAAGGTACAACACCAACTTGTTAGAGAACTGATGTCTAACACACACTGTGTAACATTATTTAGAGTTATTAATGAATTGTACATTCCTACTAAAATATTTAAAAAAATTAAAAATCAAAATTTTTTTGCAGATGCTGACAGTATTTTACTGACTCATTTCCAGATGTTTCTAAATGCGTTATAAAAATCTTTTACTTTACACACATGAATATTTCTGGTGAAATATTACATATGATAAGCGACAAACAAGAGTCTTATTCATATAAAACCAAAAAACAAATTGCATATTAACACACGTAGTTCATTTTTGTACACACCTGCACCAAAACATACTTTATAACACGTCGTGTCCACAAAGCCCTAAATGTTTCATTGTTTGATACATTAAAATCTTATTTGATGCTAAATAAATATTTTTAAGTTTTGCAGATCAAAGAACTACAGAAACTAAAATTTTACAGAAAACCGCTACGATGTTCAACAAAACAAAGTCCCTGGTTACATTTATCGCAAATAACACTTGCCTGTCTTTCACACACAGTTTGAATCTTACTTTACTTGTGAACACCGGGAAGTGACCCACCATATAATATCTGACGTCTTCTCCAAGTCATTTAGTTAAAGGTTTTTGAATTTTTTTAGGCTGCTCTTCTCGTAACTCCTGATTGCTTGGTCTTCCTCGCTTTGGTTTTCCAAGCAGCTGCATTCCGTCAGCTACTCGTAGTCGAAACTGTTTCAGAGTAAGATCTGATGGAACATTCTTCAGTGAACATTCTCTGCGGTAACATTAAAAAATTAATTTAGTTGTGTTTAAAATGGTGTTCAAATGTTATGAAGTACTTTATTTGTCAAGTTGATGCTAAAAGAAATAAATAACTTACCTTCGTTTATTTTTGTTAATTTGTAACGATTCACTAGCAAACTGTGACAGACTGTTATTAGAAGGAAGAAAATCAAGCGCAATCTTGTAACTGTAATCTGAAGTGTCTTCTGCTGCGTCAATGCAGCTGGTGATAAAAAGCGTGAGAACTACTCCTAGTTGGGCTTCTCAGAAACCTATCTACGCTTGTATTTTTCCTTCACATGTTGCGCAACACACACTGATTTAATATTATAATTTAATTTAACATAATTCCTTAAAAATGGTTTCAATGCTCGCTTCGATACAATAAATAAAGGCCAAGAAAGATAATTCTCATAGAATTCTCATTTTATATCTTCTTCCAAAGTGACGGCTAATACTTAACACTAATACAGAGGTATAATTAATTGAGATACAAAAAGTGACGTACAAAAGTAATGATGGTAAAAGTAAACGGCTGAGGTCTAAAAATCGAAATACGTTTCGAAGAAAAGGAGAAAACACATTCAAGATGGTTGCAAAATATAAAGTAAAACAATTGACAGCAGGTATTATGCACAAGATGGCTGCCGGAAACAAAATGATGGAAATATATTATTTTTAAATTTTCGGATATTTTTTTAAAATTTTGGAAATTTTGAAAAATTTGAAACGTAGTTTTAAATCATACAGTATTCAGCCATGCACGAATTCGTTTCGTAAGTTCACGTACACACTTCTTTAAATAAAAGTACAAAGCTTGATTAGAAAGCACCCATTTCTATGAAATACAAAACGACTTTGTACGTAGGCTTGTGTAACTGGTTATTCTGACACATGTATCGAATTTCTATTAAAAATTTTGAATTGAACCTAGATTCAGGTGTTTAAGTTTTTTTAATACTTTCGTGAACTGCTAATTGGAAATAATTAAATTAGTAAAATCTGATTGCGGTTCACTATTGGAGCAAGACTTTCTATGACACATGAATATGTCGACACGAATGCATACGCGTGAATTTTCGAAGAAGGCCTCATTGAGGGCGCGCAAACTTGTTTGTTTCTAGCGGGGACCGTACTCTATGGCGACCACGGTAATAAACCCTGGTGTGAGAAAACCCGCGACACGGAAACGTCTACCTGACAAGACTTCTCCTGTAACGCGGGACGTAGAGCTGAAACTGATAGTCTATGAGCCAGACCCCACTTTTCAGGAAAATGGGCTCAACTCGAACATAAAGCTAAGACTTACATATTTTGTTAATTTGATACCGCTGATTACGAATATCGAGACGCGGACATTGAAATCGGTAGCTTTCCGTCTCAAAATGGCGTTCAAAGATGGCGGGTCAGCTATACGACCACTTTGGCTTTCAGTTGGTGTAACTTTTTTTCTAGTAAACATTTTTATGTTCTGTAAACTTTATTTTGTTTGTCTTGAGTAGTTGAATCAGAAAGTGTATAGTTAATTAAAAATAAATACAATAGTAGACATAATAAATACAACATTTTTTAAATGAAATATCTTTTTTTTCATATAGTCTATTAACATATTTTGAGCGTATCTTTGGAGTAAGTTACCAATACAAAACGGCAGTGTTTACGTATGGCCATACCATCAGTCATTTACATATATTTATGTAATTTTTTATTTGTTTACCTTTACTAGACACTTCCTAGCATGCAAAAATAGTGTGGTTTTAACATAACAATACAAGTTTCTGCAGTTGAGGAAAATTTAATGCACTAACAATATAATCACCAACATTACACTAACTTATTCCTAGTTTTCTGAAGACACCAACATTTTTTCCATTTAAAGCTTTGAATAGCAGTTTCTAAAACACATTTAAGTTAATAAATATTCACTGCCTTAATTATCTAGAATTATCTCAAATTAAATAGAAAATATGTCCTTAATATTATCTTTCAATAAACCTCAGAAAATGATAAATGTAGTGAAAAGGATGTAAAATTATATTCTAATTCTGAGAGTGAAATTTCAAAACTTTAAGTACACTCACTGAAAAGTTATTCATGTGATGAATAGTTGGTAGTTATATTGTGCGGAGGCACAACATTCCCCTCAAAATTGTAAAATTACGGACAGCAGTTCATCCACATCCAGCTGGAGTCACAAGCTAAGAAAATGCACCTCAACAAAGTTTCAAATACAAGGTAAGACAATCTTCTTTGCTTTATTTAGAGTTGCGTTATGAACTGCTGTCCGTAATTTTACTATTTTAGGGGAGTGTTGTGCCTATGCACAATATAACTACCAACTATTCATCACATGAATAACTTTTCAGTGAGTGTACTTAAAGTTTTGAAATTTCACTCTCAGAATTAGAATATAATTTTACATCCTTTTCACTACATTCATCATTTTCTGAGGTTTATTGAAAGATAATATTAAGGACATATTTTCTATTTAATTCGAGATAATTCTAGATAATTAAGGCAGTGAATATTTATTAACTTAAACGTGTTTTAGAAACTGCTATTCAAAGCTTTAAATGGAAAAAATGTTGGTGTCTTCAGAAAACTAGGAATAAGTTAGTGTAATGTTGGTAATTATAT
>PNEQ01114362.1:0-11195 GCA_003012365.1 Medauroidea extradentata
CGGACTCGCGATAGCCACTTGGTTACAGTCAAAGTCCCCTTCCAGTCCGCAAGCTGCAACACTGACCCCGGATCGCCTGTTTCCTACTACTCGCTTCCAACAACGTCCTCGACAACTGCTGTCCTAGCCAACTAGCCCACTAGTACCGGGAGGTGTTACCTGCAACCTGCTACTAGCATAGAAAAGAGAGAGAGTGTGTCTCGCTCCGCGGGTGTGCGGCCGCTTATATACACCCTCGGGAGGGCGAAGTAGGGGATGAAGGGATGAGCGACTGGCCCCGCCTGCCTGCGCGCGCATCGGCGCGCGCAGCCTTCCTCCCCCCGCACCCCACTCCAGGCTCCTTGCCCAGCAGCGGCGGAGGGGTGGGAAGACTGCCGTCTCGTTGCACCTGTACTTGGCCGGCCGGCCGCCTCACCCCCCCGGCACCCCTTCACATTCCACGGCGCCGCCACACACGTGTTTTAAATACGGTAATGCCGGCGCGCATGGGCGTAAACTACTCGGGCGCCGGGACGGGGGGGAGTTGCCAGACAAACTCCCTCGTTGCGCCCTACCGGGCCGCAACATTGTGATGTAATTTTTTTTTTATTGTTAGGGAGCCTCGTCGTCGTTCCAAAAGGTTGTACCCTAAATATGTTTGTAGTATGTAGCCTCGTTGTTGTACCAAAAGGCGTGATGATTGTGTGGAGTTATGAGGTTTGCCTCGTCGTTGTACCAATAGGCAGTATAATTGTTTGTATTTGTGAGGTTTATCGTCGTCGTTATAAAATGTATTATGTGGGTTATATTTATGGTGTTCGCCTCGTCGTTGTTCCAAAGGGCATGATTGATACCTTTAGTTTGTGTTTTGTTGGGCAGCCTCCCCGTAAGCAGTTTAAACCTATTGTCTTAAACAAGTGCATTTTGTCAGGTATTTGAAAATATTTTGTGATGTTATAAGTTTGGTAAAATGATTTTATTTAAGAAATTTTTGGGTATGCCTACATGTAAACAATGTCCTGTTGTAAGGAAAAAAAAAGCAAATATGCTAAGGGTTGTGTAATTGAATTACTTATAATGTTGTGCCAGATTGAATCAAATTTGTAATCATGTATTTTGTAATGTAAGTGCAGGCTCAGGGATATCTGACTATCCACTACATGTAATAATTTAAATGTTTCTAGCTAGTTTTTTTGCTTTGGTGGTATTTCAGTGTGTGCTATAGCAACCAATTAGTTTTGGAAGTTATGCTAGAAATTTTATATGTTTGTCTTTGTTTATTGCATTACACAAAGAAATATTGTGAAATTCAAATGTATGGTGGTACTGTATTGTAGATGTTTGATCGAGTAGGGATTAATTTTGAGATATTGTGATTTGTGTATATTTAAGTTACCATACTGATTGATATTTAGTAATTTTGCATCATGGTGAGATGTCTTTGTGCTGAAGTATGTATAAATTAATCTTCAGTTGTTTTTGTGTTACAAAAAAACTTCATATTAATTGGGGGGTTGTGAAGTGTTCAGCCACTTCCCCATCTTAGTTAAATCTTTAAAAGGTGTTTTATTTTCTTATTTAAATTTATATTATGTAAATCTTTCTTAACAGGCTATATGCCATTTTCAGGGTGAGTTTATCAGGTGTCCGGTGTGATGCAACAGAATTTAATAACCTAGTAATTGGGGACATGTTAATTTAAATTCATCTTTTCAAAATTTTAATATTAAAGTAGTCAAGGAATTTTAAAGTAGAGTCATTTGTTTATTTTCCTGGCTTGTTTGGTTTCAAATTGACCACAGTAAAATTTTAATTATTTTTGTTGGTATAACTTTTTCTTGTATTTTGACTAATTTTTGAGTTTTGGCAATTTTAGCATATTATTACATTTGCCCTGGTGAAGTGAGTAACTTCAGGTGTTGCAAGCTTCTCCAGGCTGTAGGATTTCTGGCGCCGACGTTGTGGTTGATCACTTGCTTCATGGAATTCTCTCCATGACGTAGGTTATTAACGCACGTAGGTCAGCCATCACAGGGGGTTGCTTAGGGTATTGCGCCGCGAAAGTAGTTCCGCTGTTGTGCACTTTTTGTCCCCAATTATTATACTGTATGTGTGTGGATAAAGAATTTTCTTTCAATGTAAAACCTATAAATGGAAATTTTGGAATGGTTTGTTTCATGTTTTAAGGGTAATTTTGCTGGTTTTGTTGAATTTTGGATACTGTTGTATCACTCCGCCGTGTGCGCTATTTGTTACCATGTCCGTTGCCGTGAGTGGTAGGACAGTTGGGGCCGGGCGCGGGCCCGAGGCGGTCGTTAGTGAAAAAGCAGTTTTGTGCTGGGCGCGGGCCCGAAGTGGTCGTTAGTGGTAGAGCGGTTGGTGCCGGGCGCTGGCCCGAGGTAGTCGAGGTGTTGTAGAGCAGTTTGTCTGTCGGTCGCAACGAACAAGTGCTTCGTATATATTTCGTTTGTTCGGGCATGGTAACGCCGGACATCTGACCATTTTCCTGTTTATTTGTGTGTTGACCAAACCGTCAGTTGTAAAATATTCATGAAGCAAGCAAAAAAATGTAAAAGATAAAATCAAAAAATAAACAAACAGTTGCCTTATTACGTGAGTCTAATTTGCAATACCATAATAATAGTTTCCGTCTCCGTTTAAATGACTAAACTGGGCTATCCGGAGCACGTCAGCGAAACATAACCTCAACGCCAAGTGACAACAATAACAATAGGCCACAGCAACACGCAGCAGACGCAGGGACGCGTCACAGTGTGAACAAGCAGGAAGGTGAAAATGATTGTTGGTCAATGGAGAGGAAAGTCAAGGAATGGAGTGTGGTGAGAGTCGCAAGGAAATGGGGTGTGCAGGAATGGTGCAGGGGTAAGGTTAAGTTTAAAAGTTAACAAGACTGCAAGAGAATTGCAAAATTGAAGGGTCTGTTTGTGCTAGGGTATGTAATTCTGTGTTTTGGAGCATTTTTGTATTTCAATATTGTTTTTCTAAGTCTTGTGTAACAGCATAACTTACCTGGCTGTTGAGGAACAGTTACTGCACACATGCCACAATTTATGGACGTTTTTACTGCCTTTCAGTATTACAGTTTTCAATACAACACACATACACACTTTGTCATGTAATTTAATTTTTGCTAAGATGTAATAGTTTGGTTTGATTTAGTTTTGTCACTCTGTGCTTGTGGTTGCCAGTCAGGGCCACAACAGAGTTGAAATTTTGTTTGCTAAGACACACTAATATTTGGAAAGCATATTTTAAATGACACTGAGTACATTATGTTATGAAGTTTTAATTTTGAATGGTGTATATTGAGTTAAAGATTTTGAGTAGTTGAAGTAATTTTGGTTTTGGACATTTTAAGTTAATTGGTAATTACTTGCCTGGCTTAGGTTACCTCTGGATTCCATGGCCGTGATTCTGGCTCAGTAATTCTAGTAATAATGGTGATGTGTAAAGGATACTTCGTCGTTGTCCAATGGCTATACCTGAGTGGTTGATTAGTATTTTGTTGTGTACATGCCACTTCGTCAGTGTTCCAAAGGATGTGCTTAATCTGGTTTTATGATGTACAGGATATGTCGTCGTTGGTCCAAAGGTTACGCCTGATTGTGATTTTTGATTTGTTGTGTTAATGCCACTTCGCCGTTGTTCCAAAGGGTGTGTGTAATTTTACTTAAGTGTTTAAAGTTTTTTGTAGGTGATGATTCTTAGTTTGAGGTGAGCTAATCCAGTATGTATTGAGATTTTCTTGTGAGTTTTGGTGATTTGTAAGTTAAGAGTTTTTAATGCATTAATTAGTGTTTTCTTGAAGGCTAATTTATAGTAGTAATATTTTATGTTTGAAGAATATAATTTTTGTGTTTATCTATAACCTTTGTGTGTACTCAGTGTCTTAGCTTACAAGTACACATAATACTAGTAGTTTTGATTTGTTGTCATGTGTATGTTGCTATTTCCTCGCAGTGCAGTCACGTGTTTAAAGGAGAAAAAGGGAAACTGGGGATGTGCACCCAGTAAATTTATGTACTAATTTGAATTTGAGTATTTTTGGAAATTTTTTGTTTTCTGTGTTATGTTAATTAAGAATTGATATGGCTTTTTGTTTAATTGGTAACAGCCGATCACAACTGGACGAAAGGAAATCATCAGGGCATGCATTCCGAAACTGATTTTCTTTTTTTTTACTGCGTGTTAGTCACTCACTTTGAAACAACATACTTGTACACTTTTAACACGTAATTATTTTATTTTGCAGATGTGTTTGTTTTTTGTTTTTCTCTTTGTTGTGGTTGTTGGCAGGACCATAACTCAGATTAAGAGTTAGTATTTTGTACACAGAGTAACTCATTTAATTTAGCACTGAGTACATCATTGTGAGTTTGTTCTAGTGGAAGATCTTACAGTAAAGTTTTGAGTTTTAATAATTTCAGTGAGATATAAGTTTTGATAATTTTAATCAACTGTCTGTAACTCTCTGACTTAGGTCACCTTTCTTTTCAGTGGCTGTGATTTGGCTCTTTGGTTTTTAGCACACATTATTGAGGTGATTTTTAATTTTGAGCAGGATGCCTCGTCGTCGTCCAATAGGCATACCTGATTATATCGTGTTGATATTTTTCAGTGTGGGTGCCACCCATCGTTGGTCCAAAGGGTGCGCCACATGTGTGTTTTGTATTGTTTGCTTGGTGCCTTGTCGTTGTCCAATGGGTACACCTGAGTTTATGTTATAGTGTTTGATTGCCACTCTGTCATTGTCCAAAGAGTACGCTGGTTTTCTTAAAATGTTGAGGAGTTTGTGTGTTTCAAAGCCAGGTTCAAGATGACCTAACACAGATTGTTATTCATGTGATCTTTTCCTTATGAAGTGATAAAATAAAGTTTTTGCTAATTATTATTTTATATGAGTTGCATTAGAGTGGTAATTGATGTTGATAAGTTTAGAGAATTTTGAAGTGATTATATTTAATGTTATGTTTGGTTGTTTGGATTTTGCTTTGTACTCAGGTTTATTTGCCGACATATACACATAGTTCAGTTTGATATGAGTTGCGGTGATGTTTGCTTTGGGATTTCCTGGCAGTGCAGTTGTGTATATTTGAAAATTTGATAAGAGTACCTGGTAAAGTATTATGGATATAATTAAGGAGTTCAGTTGTAATGCAATATTCTTGGTTTTCTTTTGATGTGTATTTTTTGACAGATGTTCATATTGTAAATTGTAGAGTGCAAGGTTTGCTGCTGTTCTGTGTACTGTTATTGTGCTAACAGTAATGATTCTGATTTTGGTGATTTTTTATGATGTTTCTATGCTACATATTTTGCTGTTGAATTGTTCGCTGCTGTAATGTGATGCCTACTGATTTTTCTAAATGTATTTTGTCAATTGCGTTTATGATAACCTGCAGGTCTGTACTCTGTACTTGACACACAGAGGATTGTGGGGAAAACCTCTGCATTTCAAGTGGGGGGTTGTGAGGTGGTCCACTCACCACTTAGGCAATTATTATTTCATGTCTTGTTTGTATTTTATTATTTTCTTATGTTTGACTTATTGAATTTGCTATTATCTATTAAATTATTTCGGGTATTGTTGACAGGAGTTTGGTACGGCATGGCTTGGCATTTTATCTGTATCAGTTTTGAAATTGTTAAATTTTATATGTATTTAATTTGGTTTGTTTAGGCTGAGACAACTTTGTGTTTTAATTTAAATTTAATATTATCATTTGCAGTTTAACTGTTATTGTATTGTAACTCAGGGCTGGGTGTATTGTTGGCTAGTTCTGTTTTATGGCACAGGTGTGCCTACCCAATTCGAGGAATAGCTATATTTAGATTTTAACTGATTTACTAATACTTTCATTTTTCACAAAGTACACATGCGCCGCCGCTCGTTGAGTGTGCGAGAGAGACTGTAATATGTTTGCGCGGGCTGGCTTGGGCCAATGAAAGGACACATAGTTCAAATTTATTTAAAATTATGTTGTAAATTATTACGTAATTATGGTTTTCAAAGCTATATTTTCCCTTTACAAGTTGTTTAAATGTATAAAGTTTGTAATTTATAATTATATTAAATTTAGTATTAATTTTCCATTTCGTTTTTACCTTGGTGAGCTGGGTGGCCGCTAGAGGCGCTGCAGGGACAGAGCAAACTTCGCGGGGTCGGCCATGTTTACTTGTTGTCTAGTCGCGAATGAGTATGGCGGTCTGGAATGGTTGGTGGGCTGTGTGAGAGCGAGGTGGCGGAGCAGCCATGTATACACAGAACTTTTTTCAGTGCTTTTTTCACTCAGGGATGTGCCCCCGCGTTCGCGAGAATATTGTAATTAAGATGTCGTGGCTTGTTTTGGTATTTTGAAACTTTGTTTAAATTCATCAAGTTTTTGGGGATGAGCTGTTTTCTCCCGGGAGCATCAGGATGTTGTTTTAAGACTTATGATTGAAATCTAAAACTTTCAGTATGTAAAGTTGATTTCTTTAAAAGGTTATTTAATAAAACAGTCAAGCCAACAAGTTTATATTTTTATGTAGACTACAGCAAAACCACTATACGATCACAACTGGCCACGTGAGAGGTTAAGTCAACAATAATGTAAGCTAGCTTCATTCAGTTAGCGCCAGATGCGCTACACCCTGACAACAAAATATCAATAAAATTAATCAGGTTGTATTAATCGCGGCAAAATTTTTTTTGGGTAAATATTAAGAATCGCTACTCATCGTGTACCGGCCAAACTATTGATTTTAGACATACAGTTTATTTATATAAATGTTTTTAGGGGAATTATAAGTAGTGCAAAAAAAAAAAAACTTAAAAACTTTTTTGTTAGGTTAGATTAAGTTAGTTCAGGTAACAAATTGTTTATGTAGGACTACTTTTAATGTCTTCAAAAGCCTTGCGTAAAATTTTTTGTTAGGGAACCTAACCTGACCTAATTTAACGTTTGTAACCTAATTTAACTTAAACTAACATAACCTAACCCAACTTAAACTAACCTAAAAAAAATTACATACGTAAGACTACTTACAATCTCTGTAGAAACAATTTTCATAATAAACTATACGTCTAACATAAATAGTTTCGCTAACACGATGAGTAGTGATACTTGATATTTAAGTTTTTTTTGTAAAGATCAACACTACTAATCAACATAACTTCACCTTGCAGAAATTTTATCTTATCTTCATTATTTACAAAGCAACAAAGTAATAGAAATAATCAAATACAACAATTTTCACTTACGTCAATTCACTTTCCACTTTTAAAATGCTGCTGTTGTGAAGTTATGGAGAGAAAAGCTCTCGATACCAGAAATAAAAGCATTTAATAAGTTGTCTAAAAAAACAGACGTATAATGCCTGGTCACTACACCATCACTCTTTGAATCCCGAAAACATGTAATGTGCACTTGTTGTTTTTGAGAAACTTTGTTCAATGATTCGTCGAAACAAACTACAACTTTCTTCCCCTTCTAGCAATTAACTCATTTCATCCATGAAATACGACACAAAGAACAAACGTGATGTAAAAGCCTCTTATCTCGTTGTAACTGAAGTTTCTTTGCTGTGACACTAATCTGGAAACATTGTTGTTTCACATGGTTCAGATTTGAAAAATGCATCTAGGCCTACCACATACACTTGCACATAACATCCAGTCCTTCATTTATCCTTCAGTAGAGCATTAACTTAATGCTGTAGAACTTGCCTTAAGAATACCTACAACACTACTGAAATACAACAAAAGGTAAAATATAAACAATTTAACTGTAGTTGAGAACAAATATATATGGAATTACAATCTATGAATACAATTTACAAGGACAAAAACTAAAAGTTTTGTAACTTAACACTTTTCCAATATCATTTACCTGCCTTTATTAATTGTTTTATAACGTATGTAAGCTATGAGGCTTATAGAAGTTAGAAAGATGGGTTGGAGAATTCACTCACATAATATGATTTATTAACTAAAAATTCAAATAGTTTACTTTTGAATGTTGCAAACTGACTAATGGATTTTAGAGTTTGAGGTAGCATAGTGAACAATCTTACACGGGAATTATTTACTGACTTAATTGTTCTTGTGTGGAATACTTTAGGGTAATGGAAATTTTGATTTGCACAAGCGTAATGATCATGATAATCAATATTTTTTGTACGTATGTTATTTACTAAAAATAAATAATAATATTTTGTAGAGATAAATACATGGGGCAGTAAGAATATGAGCTGATTTGAATTTTTCTCTGCAGTTATCCATGCGATTCATATGGAATATGATTCTCATCATTTTTTTTCTGCAACATAAAGACTGACTGAAGGTTCAATTTGCTCTGCCCCCAGAATATTATTCCATAACTAATGTGTGTGTAAACATAAGCATAATAGGCTGACCAAAGACATTGACTAGTGGTTACTTCTAAAAGTGCTTTTAACATATAGCAAGCACTGTTCAGTTTATTTAACAATAATCCTGTATGCTCATTCCAAGACAAATTTTTGTCTATTACAACTCCAAGAAATTTGGTGTGTCTAACTGACTTGAGTTTAGTATCATTTACATAGAGCCCAAAATTAATATTTTGCTCCTTAGATGAAAAGTGGATAAAATTAGTCTTATTTAAGTTAAGTAGCAGTTTGTTTGATGAGAACCATGAGTAGTAGGATCGGTTAACCAATACAGTCTGTTTCTTCATGTCATTACTGTTTTCTCTTAATTGATTACGTTGTGGAAATAACACTCATTGAACACACAATTCCAGATATTTACAATGCACACATTGGTTGATGATTAAATACAAGGTTAAAGCGATATGAAGCGGCGTGCGTGCTCCAGCCTTGTTCGATCCGTTTATTATCATTGTGACTTGTGAAGTGAAATAAGTGTTAAATTAATAATATCATGTTATGCAATGATATGGCTCTCAGGGAAATACAAAATAAATTTTCAAGTGATATGCAAATGCCTACCGGAAACTTGAAGTTACTATCTGAAGTGGCCGGTGCAACTCATAGCAAAACCAAACAAGATGGACAGAACATTCAAGGTAACAATCTGATTAACTACCTACTAGATGAGATTAGCTCACTGACAGAGATAATAAATATTTTGAGTAATGAAATAAAGGAACTAAAACAACTTAACTCAAATAAAACAGCATGTGAAACTGGAAATGATACTACCACGTGGTCATCCAAGGTAGAGAAAAATACTGACGTGCCTAAAAAACAAAATCAAGCAGAACATAACCGTACATTTGCAAAAGATAAATATGTTTTACCAGTGCTGGAGGTTGTAACTCATATGCAACTCGATGGGAAGACCAATAAAGAGAGACAAAAGCAACATTCTCATCACGATTTAGCCACACAAAAAAGTAAAATCATCCTCCTTACTGACAGCCATGGGTGAAATTTGGCAACAAACATACTGAAACTAAGTAACCAAAAAGAAGTACTGGGCTATGTTAAACCAGGAACCGGTATTGCACATGTCACACTAGACTGCTGTGACATATCTGAGGAGGTTGGTCCCAAAGATCTGGTAGTGATCATAGCACGCAGCAATGATGTGGGTAGAAACCAATCTGATACAATTACAAGTATACTAACAGAGACACTTGTTAACCTTTCTCATACAAATGTGGCTGTGGTAAACCTACCTGTGAGACATGACCTTCCAGCACTGTCACGCGTAAACCAGAAAATAAATTCAACAAATAGAAAAATATTGGAACTCAGTAGATACTATACCAATGTGAAAGTGATTGCTGTGGACGAATTCCACAGAAAATGGTTTACCCAGCATGACCAACACTTGAACAGACTAGGTAAGAAACATTTAGCAAACCAGATAAATCTAGCGGCAGATGAAGCACATTCCACACACACACTTCCTACTTAGGCCAACCACAAGGAAGACACCCAAAAAAACTACGAAAAACCAGCTCACAGATGCAGACCAGGAAGTCCCAACATTCTCCACTTGTGAAATAAATATCTACAGTCTATCCAAGTTTCACCCCACAGTCAACACCAAAGAGGAAAAAATCAACAGTCAACCAAACTCCACAGCAGCGTGCAATAACACAAACTGAGACTCAAGTGGCTACGCAGCTAAATATCACCAGACAGGCAACACCTTCACCAACAGGTCTTCATTCCACACAACAGCAAGCCAATTTGATGTCTGAAGTGGAAGAAACAGGCTCGTATGCACCTGCAATTTGTCCCAGGAAGACAGCACACACCACCTATCACCTCAATACTGGAAAACAGGAAGACCCCAAACACCCTCTCACCTTCCTCCAGAATCAAGAATGCAAAATTTATTTTAGATCTGAACCTTCTCATACAACAGAAATTATAAATATGCTTTCGGATTTTAATATCATGCACTTAAATGTACAGTCAGTCAGAAACAAAAAATTACAATTTGAAATAGCTCTGAACTAAATAGATTTACCACACTTACTATGCCTTACTGAACATTGGCTGAATGAAAATGAAATTAAAACAAAGATATTAAGTAATTACAATACTGCAGCTTCCTCTTGTAGAACCCTTGGTTATGGTGGAAGCTGAATTTTAGCTGTAGAAAATAATAATTTTAAAATAAACGAACTAGAATTTGCAAGCAAGACAAGCATAATCTCAGTTTTTTAATGTTGTGCTATAAGGATAAAACTTTCCTTTGAAATGCTCACTGTTGTAACTATATATAGGCCTCCTAAAGGTGACATGAAATCCTTCTTTTCCCAATTTGAAAACCTACTTGGTTGACTTGGCGAGATTCACCTTCTTGGCAATATTGTAACACACAGTGACTTAAATATACCTCCTTAGCGACAGCACAGAAAAGCACCAGCTTGAAAACATGCTGACTATGTTTAACCTTACTAATACCATGGGTTCGTGTACCAGAATTACAACCACATCCTCTACAGGCATTGACTATGTAACAACCAATAATAAACAACTAAGAATACAGAACATAAATTTAGGCCTATCCGCCCATCTTGCTCAACTAAGTAAAATGCCACTAAAATTAACTCTAAAGTTTCACGTGAAACTGATGACACTGACATCAAATATAATGTGTTCCTTGGCTGTTTACCCAAAGCTTAGAAGCCACACACACACACACACACACACACACACACACACACACACACACACACACACACACACAC
>PNEQ01114363.1:0-11194 GCA_003012365.1 Medauroidea extradentata
ATGAAATAAAACATAATATTATGATTTCATCCCACCTGAAGAGGGCCTGCTACATAAATCAGTAGTAAACCATGAAATAAAACATAATATTATGATTTAATTCCACCTGAAGAGGGCCTGCTACATAAATCAGTAGTAAACCATGAAATAAAACATAATATTATGATTTCATCCCACCTGTAGAGGGCCTACTACATAAATCAGTAGTAAACCATGAAATAAAACATAATATTATGATTTCATCCCACCTGAAGAGGGCCTGCTACATAAATCAGTAGTAAATCATGAAATAAAACATAATATTATGATTTCATCCCACCTGAAGAGGGCGTGCTACATAAATCAGTAGTAAACCATGAAATAAAACATAATATTATGATTTCATCCCACCTGAAGAGGGCGTGCTACATAAATCAGTAGCAAACCATGAAATAAAGCATAATATTATGATTTCGTTCCACCTGAAGAAGGCCTGCTACATAAATCAGTTTAAACCATGAAATAAAACATAATATTATGATTTCATCCCACCTGAAGAGGGCCTGCTACATAAATCAGTAGTAAACCATGAAATAAAAATTGCACGATATGTGAAACGAATATAAACATAGCCTAGTCGCATTTTTAAGAAAATTACCGGAATGGCGTTTTTATGGAATTCATTCTATGATTAAAAAAATTATTAAACTGTTGTGCGCACAACAAATTATGTTTAACAAATGCGTCAGTTAAGCAAAATATTTGCTCGTAAGTTTGGCATAGGATGTTACCTAGAACTGTCTCTTTTTAGTTTTTCTATATTAACTTACAAAATCTTGGAGATTTTAATTGAGGTTTTAATTTTAAACGATATGTTGTGTACCCATAGCCTATGATATAACCGAGATTTAACTTTCAACAGGAAACAAAGAAACTGGTAATTAATGTTGTTGTTTTTTTTAAATTCCGTTTGGGCATCTCGGTTATGCAGCTAATACGGAAAATAGTTGCAAAGGGAATACGAAGTAATGACGGTGGCCTGAATTAAGGGTGTAGGGTAATTTAATTTGTCGACGCTGCATCTTCTTTTCTCCGAGAGTCGTTATTAATCCACGTTGCTAAACCCGGAGTCAAACAACTGCACGCGCAGTGCTAGTTAATAATGCACGCCTTACTGCTTGCTAGTTTTGCTGCTGTGTTCGTGAGACGCTCCGTTACAACGGCCGAACATGGCGTCATCAAACATACTAAGAGGTATAACACAGTAGACATAACAAAGGCTGGGGAAATATTACTTTCCCAACTTGGAAGGTAAAAAAAAATGTTACTATTCTACTTTCAAATACATTTCGACGAACTAAAATCATGTCTTATTTAAATGCATGCTAAAATAATCGCTATTAGAGCTCTTTCCTAATAAAATAATATAGGTAGTGACTGAATACAGTGATTTAAACCATGACTAATTTTTAAATTATGTTTAAACAAATATTTTGAATATGGCCCTTGTATATAGACTAAAAAACGGGGATTTTCAACATGGTAAAATAATAATGCTTCGAATATGCTGTTTTTTAGAGTTTATTTTTTTAAATTCTGAAAGGCGGCAGATACCGAAAAACCGTTATATATAAATGTTGGAAATTGTTCGTACTATGTAGCCTAATATTTTTCAAAACATAAGATACTATAATTTTGGCTAATTAACGACTTAACTAAATTTTCTTAAAATCAATATTTAACCAGAATGATAAAACTTTGTTTTGAAAAAATTAGGCTACTCAGTACAAACAGTTTCCAATATTTCTATGAAACGGTTTTGTGATTTATAATATCTTTCAGGATTAAAAATATAAAGCGTACTAAAATACCATACATAGGGATCCGTGACCTTAATGACAGGCATCGCCAGTCTCGTCGGAATAGCTGTTTTTAGGTTCCATAAAGTAAATGAGGAACACTATTTAAATAAGTAATTTAAAGGTATTTGTTGACATATTGTTACGCGACAGCTCCGGGGACATGCGGGCCGGCCTCCGCTCCCAGATCCACGTGAGCAATTGCCCCTCCCACTATGACGTCATCCTGGTCGGCTGGGAAACATGCACAAACCTAAACCGTTAGATGCACTTCAAGTGCAAGCTACTAGACGATTTTATAACTACTGGAACCTTCGTGGTCGGTTCGAGACATTGCTAAGCTGCGAGCATAATGCGGGTAAGACTGTTTTCAACGCCATTTATATTTATTTGGAAGTTGAGGGACTCAGCAGGGAGAGGTGGAGGTAAACCTACGGCTATTAGATAAGGATGATATAGCGGGGGTTCGCCATTGCCTTCCGGGGGCGGGGCGGGAGGGGGTGAAGTTACATACACAATACACATTCTTAAACCCGGGGAGGTAACATAACATTTCTACTCTCCGGCCAGGAATCGAAACCGGTACCCTTGGCACAGCGGCAGGAGTTCTAACCAGTAAGCCAAGTGGTTGGACGTGAGGAATGTTGCTGGGTATTAATAGAGCTCGTGATGTCCGAGGGGGCAGTGATTGTTAGGCGCTTAGTCTGTGCATGAAGAGTTGCAGCAAGCAGGAGATAACAAGATGGCGGCCAAGAGCAGTGTGGCAACAACGCAGCAGTCAGCGAGTGGAGGAAGTGCAGTGACGTTGGCCGACACCGGAAGAGTTGATAAGATTGTTAACGGTACACTTACGAGTGAGCAGGTTAGACTTGCAGGAAATACTATATTGCTTGGATTATTGAGAAAGTTCTGTAACAAGACATTCTAAGTGTTGAGTGACTGGTATAATTTGAAGCTTGAAGCGTATTTTTGTTAGAAGACATACATTAATTACCTTTTTTTGCAGTTCAGGAATATTAGGTGTTAGAAAAAAATATCAAGCGTAAATTTTATTCGTAAATATTGATTTATAAATTTTAATGTTGGCAAAGAAGTGATATATGTCGTAATTTTTTTATACGACTGGTAATAAATGAGGAAATTTAATATCACTCTTATTATTAATTTATCAAAACCTGCATCCCGCTGGAACCAGGCCCAGGACAATCAATTCAATATCTACAAACTCGTACATACATTACCTCTCGTACATAGCAAACATAACTTTTAGCTCAATGTGTAAGTTAACTTATGTTGATCTCTTTATCAATTCACCATTTCTGTGTACTCATAAATATCTTTGCTTGGTCCTGGACAGAGAGAAACGAATGAGGAATGACGCAAATAAAAAAAAAATTAGAGCCAAAAACTTAATTGTACCGACCAGCAATGTGTGAAGGGAAGAAAGGTGTTGAGAAAATGATGGTGGTAGGTTGAGAAGGGGTTAGGGTGAGGAAATTTCTGTCTAGCTCCCTGCAGTCGTTAACATGCCGCAGAATAACAAGCAGTGTGTTATTGTTTCCGAGACGTTCTACAGTATTACCTTATAGTGGCAGTGAAAAGTTCGTTCATGGCCACCACTTGCTAGACGTTCTTTTAAAAACTACGGAAAGTAAAATCTTCCATGTTTTTGTTTCACAATCTAGAAATAAGATTATTGTAAACGCTTTTTTTTTTTGGCAAATTAAAGTTTAGGGAAGTTATTTTGCCCATCCTATATTTTATTTTGTCAGACATAGATATCTGTTGTTTAACGAATAGAAAAAAAATGGACCGATAGAGCTGACGAAGCAGGTGAAATTTAAATGCCTCAAATAGAAAAAGAAAAATAACTCCACGTAGAAAGCTTTACGTGAACATGCTAACGTTTATAATAGTTTACTTTAATTAATTTTCATACTTAAATAAAAGCTTAAAATTCGGTACAGATAAGGGAACAAAGAAGGCTAAATCCTACATACGTTTTAACACATTATTATTACCATTAATATTAAATAACATAAACAATAGTTTCTGTTTAAATATAAGTTACTTCCCCCCCCCCCCAAGAACACTACTTTCGAATGTCTTATTATATTCTATTACTACCTACTTTTTACATATTTCATTATTAAAATATATTACGCACTTGAGTTCGTTCTCAAAATCGCTTAGGCTTTTTTTATCTCATCAGAAAAAAAAAGGCAGTTTTTATTTAATTGATATATCTTCGGTAGTAAATAGCCAGACAGACTCAGACGATCAGACTTCAAACACTAAGTAATAAATATTCACAGACATTATCGGTAGCCAAGGCTTGGTACTTTGTTGTTTATCTACCGCTGAAGAGTTGAACTTGGGACCACCGTAGTCCAGTGTGTTCCAGCACAATAAAGGCGTATTCACAACTAAACTTAACGTACGAACGAACACACGCACGTACGCTACGTATTAGAAATTGGATTCACAACAATATTTACTTTAATGCGCGGAAATTGTTTATGTCGTAACAAAATGTCGGTAATAGATTATCGTACGTTATTTTTATTTTTCGAATCTAATTAAATAATTTATAACCACAATATGAATTATTTCTCAATATAAATTAATATTTAATTGAGTCTTACGTTTGCACATGCAACCACCACTTAGCGTACGTACGAAGTAGAAAGTTGATAAACTCTATTACGTACACGCTACGCGAGGAAGTGAATGCTAGCATGCACATTCGGTGTTTCTACTTTTACACGTACGTACGCGCGTACGCTACGTGGTACTTGTGAATCCAGCTTAACACTGAAATGAACTTCAAACAAAATCTGATTTATAATTTAATTAAATAGTAGCAATCCTTAATGCAAAATACATAATTAGAATTTTCTGACCTCAAGGGCTTGTTCCCGAGTTTTTTTTTTTCAGACTGGTGCCAATAACTCAAATATTTTTTAACCCAAAGTTTTGAAAATTTTTGAGTCAATGTGCAATCATACGATGCGTTTTTTTTTTTTTTAAATAATGTACCATTCGCCAGCAAAAAAATAATTTCCTTCATTTTTGTTTATTTCCACGACGAAAAACGTGATACTTTGGGCAATGAAATCTAAAAAACTGTTCAGTATAATTCTACAAAAAAATTCAGCTACAAATTATAACATATAAGTGTCAAAACTGTGCAGCGAAATTTTGATATGAGTATTACGAAGCAATAAAAAAAATATTTTCGAAATCACTGCAAAACTCAGTAACAAGGCCTTAAGGGGCAACCTTCGAAGGCAAAGTCTTTACGATACCTTCACCAAGAAGTCAAGAGTTCGAATCCCGAGTAAGCTGTCGATGTTTAGATAGATGTAACTAACATTAGCATAATGTGTATCTGTACGACCCCTTCACAGGTAATATTGTCGGCAAACACCCTCCTCCCCCTCCAAACAAACACACACACGTATATAATGGCTGTGTTGTTCAGTTCAGAGGTCTCGTACAGAGTTGTTGACGGCAGGCTATTATTTCACGAGCATCAATGTGGAACTTCACGCGCCTTATTATTAACACGTTATTTGCTGGTAATAAAGGGAGCTTTATAATGAGCAACTGTGCAGAAAACTGACACTAATGAACCTAGAGACTAGAATGACACGTCAATTAGTAGTTTGCACGTTATTACAAATAACATTTCACGTGGAAAAGGCAGGGGTGCGAGGGAATAGCGAAACATGTTCAAATTACTCTTTTAATGGAATATAGCTACCGAAGTTACCTCACCACAGTGACCTCATATAATTCAAACCTACCCGGACCACATTAACGTGCAGACTATTTAGGCTGCAGCCTTAGGGCCCGAGCCGCAAAAAAATTCTACAGTTTAATATCAAACTTAATAAAACTCTTTAAACCGCTAGTTTTTAGGGTTCGAGAGGACTCAGTCTGGATTCCTAGTCAGACAATTCTTACTTCGGTTTTCCTTTGTTCGGCGAAATCACACCTGGCTGTCACCTAGACTGCTACCTTCCTTGTTTCCGACTTAGTAGCATTTGTTTCAAAAGCGTTAACGAGTGTTGCATAGGTGCACCAGAAATACTGGAACGGCCTCTTAAGGGCACGGTTCACCTAAGTTTTCAACGTCTTTTTTTAGTTTTATATTTGTACCAAATATTTTTTTCTTATTTTAGTCATAAATTAGACTAAATCTTCCTCTTATAAAATTGTTGTATCTTTCATAGTTTTCGCGTTATGAGTCGTAAACGTCTAAATTTGCACTTTACGGTTTTATATACGCCACTAAAACCAACTGTAATACCAAACTGAAAAAATGCACAGTGTATAACAATGTTGTACGCTATGAAATGACACATATAAAAACAACAAATAAAATATTTTTGTATTTAGTAAAAAATGTTGAATTTTGAAATGAAAATTTCAAAATTTCAAAAATTGTTTAAAAATGCAAAAATTTATTTATATTTATGTAGTTCAAATCATAGCCTATAACAATTTTATACGTGGTGAATTTTTTTGGTTTGGTATGTCGGTTGGTTTTAGTGGCGTACATAAAACCGTTAAGTCTAAATTTTGACGTTTACGACTCATTATGCAAAAACTATGAGAGATACAACAATTTTCTAGGAGGAAGATTTAGTTACAATTTGTGTCTAAAATAAGAAAAAAAATATCTGGTACAAATATAAAAATAAAAAAAGACGTTGAAAACTGAGGTGAACCGTTCCCTTAAGGACGCCGCCTGCCTGCGTGTCAGAGGCTCAAAAGCGACGGAGCTGTAAGGGTGACCTCGAAGCGCGCTTTAAAGGCAGCATCGTCTCAACGAGCTAAGCACTGAACTAGCGTGCAAGATTCCCACTGATCCATTTTTTTTTTTTTTGCGGAACTTTAAGCGGTGTCCATATAATTTTATTGGTGGAAAGTCTGTAACAAGTGTACTTTTCAATATTAGTTTCACATACGTCCGTACACTGTGAAGTACGGCAGCCTGAAAAGGCCGTTTATAGTTATGTTGGAGGGCTTAGAAACAGTGCATTTAATGAACAATGTGCCTTAACAATAACATTCTGTCCCAAGTAAGTTTTTTTTTCTCGTACGTTTGCACAACAGTCATATGTGGAATATTTCCGTTAAAAAAGTAATAAACTAATTTCCCCGCACAAAACAACACGTCTAAAGTGCAGTGGCGGCTCGTGGGTTGTTGCCAGGTAGGGCTGCAATTGCCAAGAGCTGTAGAGGGTTGTGCGCTGATTGACTCTACAGCCACTGCTGACACGCTGACCTTACTACTGAGTGGTCACAACACATCTAGTAGCCGGCAAATATTGCATGGTCGTTGGTCTACGGCGCGTTCATCAAGACTATCTGCAGCCCCACCTGGCAACAACCCACGAGCCGCCACTGCTAAAGCGCGAGGTAGGAGGCGGCCTTAATCGTATCGGATGACGTCATTGGTCGGCGAGTTTTCCCGGAAAATGAAGATATATTGGTGAGCCCACAGCAACTAGACTTTCAGCTGTGGTGATATGCTGAGATAGGGGTAGCGCTGAAGTGAAGAGGAGGGGAAACGGAAGGACGACGAGAAAACCCGCATCGCCCGGCATGATTCCCACATGCACAAATCCAGATCGAACCAGCCGGTATTTGAACTTGTATACACTTAATTGTAAGGCCTGCTCCAACTGGGGCTTCAGGTAATTTAAAAAGGAAATTCGAGTCATATTTACTCGTGTAAAGAAAGTAATATATTACTTGCATTCTTGTCACGTTACCGAGTAACCTACCTAACTCTAAGAAGGTTACTTTTCGTAAACGCGTCAGGAAATGGTGAGGTTAGAAATGGTTTGGCGCCTCGCCAATTGTGGGCAGGTGCAGAGGTGATTTGTTGTGGAGAGGGTGAGTTAAAGTGTGGCAGAGAAGGAGGTGAAGATGTGACTCGACAAATCGCTCAAGAGCCAGTCTGTCGTCATTGATAAATAGTCTCTGCGTGTTTCCCCTCCTGAGAACACCTGTGGGAGCAAGCGTCTGCGTCTGTAAACTGCTAATGCCCTATCTGTATTTTTCTCTCGTATGTGGCATCGACCGAGCGAGGTGTAGCAGTGGAAATACACTCTCTTCAAGTTCGGAACGACCCGGGTCAGATTACCGGTCGGACCATCCTGATTTCGGTTTCCCAGGTTTTCCCGAACTCACTCCATAGACGAATGCTGGTTGAAACTTGGAGGAGGGGGGGGGGTGTTCGACATGTTTCATTAGCGCTCTACGCGGCTTGAAATGATCGACCAAATTCCTACCATCGCGAAATCTCTATGATAAACTCTTAACATCAAGTAAAAAAAAAAGTTAATACGCATTTATTAATTGTTTTGAACTTTGGCCATTATAGCCAATAGAAGAGCTAGTGATATATATTGCACAATTTCCTATAGAATTGCCGATATTGGTAAGATATTAGGTCACAGAATAAACAAGTAGTAACAGATGCGACAAGGAAAGTTTTTCATTGTTGTTATCGTACCAGCTCTCAGGGCGTATAGTAATATAAACAGTACCACGTGGATTAGAGGCATTGGTTTATGTAACCATTTGTAGTGCTTGAGATGCTGTAATTAGTTTGTACATTGACCAAATATTTAAAAATGATAGGTAAACGTGACGGTTATACCCTAAACATCAGATAGTAACTAACTCTATTAGAAGCGACATAATGGAGTTTTTAAACCGTTGTTACTGTACCAGCTCTCGGGGCGTACATAAAAGTAAACAAAGCCATATGGGATTTGAGACATTGATTTAAACAACCGCTTATATTTCAAGAAGTACTGTAATTTGTTTGTATCTTATTTACGTATTTAAAAATGGCAAATGTGACGTTACTTGTCAACTCCCTCACAGATAATAAAATAGGTCTTATTAAACTGCAGTCTATCCAAACTTCTACGAACTCCAACACCATGACAATCTAAAAACAAAGAGAGTACGATAAAAATCCCGTCTTTTGTCGCTTCTGTTACTACTTACTTGTTCTGTGTTAGGGTATGGTTACTTAATAAAGGCCCTTGTCAGTTACCATGTCAACTTCTACCAAGACTGTGAAGCTGTCCCAAATCATGTAAAATACGCAACAAAAAATAACCAAATAAATATAATAAATTATTTTGTAAATTTGTTAAAAAATGTTTTTTTTAATATAGTACAAGAAAAATATTGTCGTGTATTTATATGCGTTTTAACATTAAACTAACCAAAAAAAAAACCTTTCTTTTTATTACAACATATACATGGTACTAAACTGATATAGTTTTACAGATTGTATAGTTTGCAGTGTTACAAACCCAATTTTCTAAAGAAATTAATTGTAAAAATACTGGCCATTACAGAAAGAATATCTACTTCCCACGGACGTTCCACTGACCAGACTACATTTTTCCTTACAGCCAATTTCATATTTTCACCTCGTGTTAATACAAACATAGAAAAAAAATTACATAGAGTAACACAAACACAAACGAACAGAGACTGGAATAGATGCAAACATAGACGACACAGCGCAGATAACTTTGACGAGAACAGATGTTACGTTTCGGGAACTGATTAATGACTCCATTGCAAGTTAGTTTCATTCAAAATCGTTTGTTTATTTTTTTCTGTATTGACTTTAAAAACGTGTACATTTGATATGATGTGTTTAGCGTTTGCTTTATGACTCACGCCCTACCAAGGGAAATAGCTCGCAGTACACTCTGAAGAATGTGAGGAACGTCCAGCTGCAGAAACTCGCGCATTCCTGTCCCTTCCTCCCTCCCTCTCAGACGTCGAGGACGTGCTAGGAATTCTTGCCTGGAATATTCGACTGCCAGTTATTGTAGCCTATACTGGGACTAAACTAGGTTTTTATATTGCAAACAATAAAACAAATTTTAGGTACAAATTTCCTCTCATGCAAGGAAACAAAAATACACTTAAACGTAAGAAAAATCTTTTTACAAGTGTAAGAGAAAAATCTGTGACATCTAGCAACACCTTACCTGATTGAGGAAAATAAAATAACATGTTCTATAGGGATTCGAACCAACTGCCAATACAAGTTGGGAGTCCCGCGTTTTAGCCTTTACCATACCTGATTTCTCGTACTGAACGAAGATGGAAGAAGCAGAAATATTGTGATGTCGATGTAGCACATATCAATTATGCTACCTTTCATGAACAATAAATTTATTAATGATATGAAACATTACGCATATTTTATGCACGTATATTATTTGATATGTACAGCACTGTATGCATAATTTATACCCTCTAATGTACAGCAATTTCATGTAAACGTGTCGAGGGCCGCAGTTAGCGTATCTGCTAGGGCACTGGACTCACACCTTAAGGCGATCCAGGGGTTGATTCCCAGCGGTGTTGAACCAGAGTATCGAATGCGGAAAACGTGCCTGTCGGCAGGATTTCTCGGGACTCTCCCTATCCCTTCATTCCAGCGCCCATCAACGCTAACACTCCCTAACCAATATCCCTTCACTTTAAGTAAACACGTCTCGAACTTCAGCCATCTTTGATGTTTTAGCAATTAAGGCTCTGTCACACTGTCAAGTTTCTCCTTCCAAGTGCTTCCAATAAAGTTGGCACCATTGTCCAAACCTTTTTCTTTATGGCAGTGGTTTCGCACAAAAATAAAGGGTAAGCTGGTTACTGAACATATATATATATATATATATATATATATATATATATATATATATATATATATATATGTGTGTGTGTGTGTGTGTAGTAAAATAAAAATAGAAATAATAAACGGTTACAGCTATATCCTTACACTAACGATATATGTAAGGTAAGTACGTACCGGTACCACAGAATATGTATCATTATTTATTCCGTGCCAGTAATTAAGGGTGCTCTGCAAGAAATTTTTTGTGAATGGTTTTTGATTATTTCGATACATCTGTATTACGACTTTCGTTACACGAAATATAACTCTTTTCAGACACGTAGTTTTTTAACTACAAGTGGTTAAAAAGTGGAATTCTTCTATTTGAAAAACTACAAAACTTTCAAAGGAATTGACTTGGATCGTTGAAATTTGGCATAGCACGCAAGTTGCTACTGAGGAATATAATAAAATATTGAAAAATGCGAAAAAAAAATTTTTCAAAATGTTTTACGACAAAGAAAATCACACTTTTTTTGTTGCCTCGTAAAAATAACCATTTATGTCACAAGTTAACGCCGTTTATGTCATTCTATGCACGGTACTACCATTATTCAAGCGCAGCTTCAAAATTGCAGTTATTACACAAAATACGCAAATTGGGTAGCTATTTCCGATATTGTGT
>PNEQ01114364.1:0-11195 GCA_003012365.1 Medauroidea extradentata
GGGGGGGGGGGGGCGGCATGCTGGAAGCGGCTGGCACAGCAGAGCAAGGCACACACGCGCGAAGCGAGGGCAGGCAGACAGCAAGCGAACTTGGCAGAGAGACAAGCCACCCCACCACTCTTGGCTCGCCACCACCCTCTCTGCCTTCACACTCTTTACAGTGTGAATGTTATCTTTCCTCTCTCTTTTGTATGTTGCCAGCTACTTTTCCTTTCTTCCCACCTCCTTCCTTGACCCCTCCATCATAGCGTCCCTCCTGCTGTTTCACCGCTTGCTCGGCTCATCATCCCTTGTTTTTCTTTACATACTAGCGAGGCACTAAAAATTTTTTTCCCTGTAACTTGTTGCAAAAATTGTGGTGCGCACTATACACGAGGGCGCACTATACACGAGTATATACGGTATATGTGTACATGCTTATATTACAGTATGTTAAGAAACAGGTAAATTGTGAATACATAGGTAGGCTACAGTAAATTGTGAAACTTAGCTTTTTGGCACATGATTTTTATTGGTACTGGATTTCAGGCCGAGGTAGCCTTTTTAGGTTACAGTTTTGGGAAAAATACCTCGACCTCTTTTCAGGTAAATACGGTATAATTTTTTGAAAAATTGTAAACATATACCAGCCAACACTGAATCTAAAATACAGTAAAATCATGTTAAGACATTTGTGAAGGGACTTTACACCACAAACTTCTTAGCTGGGAAAACATCTTAAATGATGGGAAAACTGATTTTAAAACTTAAGTCGTTATTTCTGTAGGTGCAGTCTATATTAAATTTTATTTCGGAGTCGCAAGGACAATTTAATGTACAGTAAAATACCTTATTTACACTTTTCAGGGGGACAGAGTGAACAAGTGTAAATAGTGGGAAGGGTAAATTAAGGGAAATCTCGTAAAACTCATTCAGCTTACCTTATTCAGTGCTTTTGTTTTCATGTTTAAAAAACTCTCTTCAGGTAAAATTGAAGTGATAGTATCCACGAAAACAATGCATTTATCATATTTTGTAACATAAAACTTGGTATAGTTTAAGTTACCAATATTGGAATTGAATACACTGTTATGGGAAGATTCATGGTACGTGCACATGCCATTTCAAGAGAACACCTTGAAATGTTAATATGAGATATTATATATATATATATATATATATATATATTTTTTTTTTACTGTTTGGTTAACACTGTTCAGCATTTTACAAACTTTCTGCAATGCTATCGCGAATTTAGACAGTTACAGTACGCATTTGAAAGGAGTGGAAAGTTCTTTACTCCGGTCAACAAATGTTTCCACGAACTCGTCACACTTCTCTATGATCATCAATTGTTTTATCGATAATGCCTATTTTTTTTATTATATTGCTGCTATACAAACACTTAAACACGCTGCACTAATATGGAAATGACTTTAAAACACATATTTTCATAATGTAACATTTTCAAACACATTTCGCAAAGTTTAGGTTAGTCATCGTTTACGTAAACAAAGACAAACGAGCGCATGTAAAGAGATCAATGTTGCCAACGCAGGTACGGCGATCGTTAGCGTTCCATACAATCAATAATGCTAGCGGCGGCAATTCTCTTGCCGCCATCTTGAATTTATTGTGCCATTAGCGCAAGCATTACACGCGATCACGGTCAATCTGCTACGGGTTTGCAAGTGATCACCAATGGCGGATTGTATTCATTCGTGTTACGCGCATGCGTTGGTTGGCCATCCAGAGTGTACATGCTCGCTGTCTGTGGAACGCTACATCTCACGTCAGTTATCTACGATGACAGTACAAAAACGTAAACAAATGCGGTATTTTTCTTGCAGTTAGTTTCCTTTCAGTTCGTTTACTAAAGAAAACTGCGTACATTACTTTTTAAAAAAGTAAGTTTTCTTTACAAAAGTTGACCGTATTACGCGGGCAATCAGGCACGTGGCAAAATGTAATATGTGGGAAAATTAATCATGGCTCTTATGACAAAAGTGATGGGACCAAACGAACCAAACGACTCAGCTGGGAAAAGTATCTCGTGGGAACGTCTTAAGCGAGTTTCACTCTACTTCAGCCACTATGCAGCAATAGAAGAACAGCATTTAGAAATACAGCCACGCACAGCGCAGTGTAGACAAAAGACAAACCAATAACTCGACACTCCGCAGTATTCTGACAGTAACTATAGTATACAGGGTGTCCGTGCTTAACGTTTAAAACTCTCTGTAGTGACGTAGAAGTCATTTAGGGGTAATCGGATGGGAAATGCTTTAAATTTGGTGACGAAGATTTAATATCATGTCACACCTGTGTCACGTCGTAGTCGTCAGTAAGCAGCTCAAAATATGGCGCAGGTACAATTGCAACGGTTCCCCACATCTTCATGATGTCAGCATGGCTCAGTGCATGTTTTGAAGTCAGCCTTCCGGGTTCGAATCTTGGTCCCATCCATTGTTCTTAATCCCATTTTGTTCTCGTTCTTTAGAAGACAGTGTAGTAGCCTTGACTCACACGAACAAGGAAAGAGAGGTGGCAGTCGAATGCAGTCCTGTGTGGGCGTGTGTGTGTTTGCATCTTTGTTTGGTGTTGTCAGTAGTGCAATTAGTAGTGCAACTGTGAATAGACTGCACAGCGAAAGCTTTCTTGGTCATAGTGCCACCACAAAAATGAACAGGTTTACTTTCAATGAACAGGCAGATACGCATTTGTGTTTTTGTGCTGCAAATTCAAATGCGCTCCCAGCTCAGCGTCTGTATGCAGAAAGATTTCCGCAGCGTGTTTTACCGAGCCATGTCTATTTTTCGACTATCGATCGTCGACTACATGAAACTGGCTCTGTGCAAGTAAGTAAAACATGTAACGATGTTTTGTATCCAAACGTGCCGCTATGTCGGACAAAAAACCTAATTCACATAACATTTACTTAGGTTTATCAAGAACGTGGGGCTCACCAACCTCTCACCAACGTGGTCCAGGAGGCTGTGTTCCAGCGGGTCGATAACAACCCTTGCACCAGCACCCGTCGCATCGCTGGACAATTAGGTATTTCGAAAACGGCTGTTTGGTCGGTATTGAAGGGCAATGGATACAAGGCGTATCACAAAACCACAGTTCAGAAGATTAACCCAAGGGACTACCCCCTTCGGGTCCACTTCTGCAAGCGATTTCGCGAAGAATCTCTTCAAAATACTGAGTTTCCCTCACTGGTATTGTTTACTGACGAATCCAACTTCAATGAAAATGGCATTTTCAATTCAAAAAATAATATCCATTGGGCTGTGAACAATCTGCATAGTGCGTACGAACGTGGCCAACAAGAAAAGTTTAAAGTTAATGTCTGGGCAGGTATTTTAGGGGATCATTTAATAGGTCCCTACATTTTACCAGAGAGACTAACGGGTCCTAACTACCTTGTGTTATTAAGAGACGTCATACCGGAGCTGCTTGAAGATGTTCCTCTCAAGGTGCGAGCAACCATGTGGCTACAACACAACGGGGCGCCGGCACACAGTGCAATACTGGTACAAAACCACCTGAACCTTATGTACCCTGGACGGTGGATCGGGCGTTTCGGTCCAATTCCCTGGCCTGCGAGGTCACCTGATATCAATCCCTTGGATTTTTTCTTCTGGGGCGCTATAAAGGAATCAGTGTACAAAACCCCTGTAGAAGACGAAGATCTTGTTGCCCGTATTGCCGCCACAGCATTGGAAATCCAACAAGAGCAAGGCATTTTTGCCCACGTACGTCAATCAATGGTTCAGCGTTGCAACGCCTGCAATGCTGCTAATGGTGCTACCTTTGAGCAATTGTAAATAATCGCGAGACAGACATTTACTTTTCAGTTTGGAAACATAATAGATTTGTGTTATGGTAGTTGAAACTGAGTTGTTCAGACACGACCTAATGTTGGCTGTGGAAGTCTTATTGTTTAATAATTGATATAAAAACGTTACCGATGTTTACACTTCAACTTCTTTTTTACAACAGCCTTTAACGTTTCTGTATAATTCATGAAAAAAATAAACAAACGTTACACGAACCAAAAGCTTATTTTGATATGAAAGGCAAAAGCGTTGTTTCTTTGCACAACTAAAACAATGAGACCACAATGCAGGGGTTTGCGAACATACCATACATAAAATCACATTCCATCACAATAAGACATGAAATTTTGAAGGGACCACGACTCAAACTCCGGAAGGCTGACTTCAAAACATGCACTGAGCCATGATGACATAATGGAGGGGAACCACTGCGAATTGTACGTGCGCCATATTTGGTGCTGCTAAATGACTAGGGCGCGACGCGGGAGTGACATCATATTAAATCTTAGTCACCAAATTTAAGGCATTTCCCGTCCGATTACCCCCCCCCCCCCGAAGTGTCCTATACAAAAATACTTGTCTGAATGTCCTCTACGTCACTACAGAGAGTTTTAAACGTTAAGCGCGGACACCCTGTATACTCTCAGAATTGACTGCAGTCACATAACTATGGCAGTTCATACAACATTGTCTTTAAGAATTACTGTATCATACAAATACAACATTTAGGGAGCACTGTCACAGAAACCAATATTAGAGCACTCAGCTGTGATTTTATGAATTTCGGAATTCAGAAGTCGGCTGAGGAAAAAATTTTACGATTTAGAGCATTCCCATAAAATCATAAGATACAAAACTTTCTGTAAAAATTACGGGAAAATTGCAAGGGTTGGCAAGTCTGAATTACGTATCAGTTTATGATATGATGCTCACAGTTACAAGATCACATATCACAAAAAGAATGTTGAAGAAAGAGTTCTATCAACACTACCTGGAAAAAAGAAACCAACAAACCTGTGAACATCATTTCCTCGATTACTTTTATGAGGATGTTCTTTTTCTTTACTAGGACGACGAGAATGGCTCCGACTGCGACTAGAGCTACGGTGACGACGAGTCTTAGGACTTCTGGAACAAAGAATTTAATTCACATCCACAAGAATGTTTTAAATATAACGGCTACCTATTATTAAAACACATCCAAAAACACACCTGGACCGTGGTTTTGATTTCATCCTTGATTTTTCCTCTTCATGTCTCCTCCTCCTATCATCCTTCATTCTGTCTCGGTCCCTGTCTCGGTCCCTCTCTCTGTCCCTCTCTCTGTCCCTGTCCCTATCTCTACTTCTTTTGTAGTCATCATTATCCCTCTGCCGCATCCTTTCCCTACGTTCTTCATCACGTCGGCGCTCCTTTTCTTCCCTTGATTTCAAACGATTTGCCTAAAATATAGAAAAGAAAGCAAGTAGTACATTTTGTGAATACACAACAAAACTGCTGAGTTACTTCTTAACTAATTGTAAGACTGCTTTCTTTACAAGTACAGTACAACCATGTTATAACGAACCCTTGTATAACATTTTCCTGGTAATAAGGCTTCTTAGGTTTGGTCCCTTAAATTGTGTTATAACAATGAATTACCCTCTTATAAGGAATTCTCTTATATAATGTACACATTTTTAGTCCCTTCACAAACGTTATAACAGGTTTCTACTGTTAATTGTAACAGCGTAAATGTTAAATTAATCATGTATGGTACAAATCATAAAAGAAGAAAAGCAAAAGAAAGACAACAATGGCAGTATTTTGAAAATTAAACAGAGTTGTGTTGACGGACCTGGGGTAGACAATCACTAGTCAGAACAATTATTTGGCAAAACTTAATGCTGATTTAAATGTAAATTTACACCTGTTTAAACCATACTGATATGCAGATTAAAATTAAATAATTTTTGTTTCTTTAGTTTAAGTGAATACATAACTTGGACAAGAATTTTAAAACTCTGAGTAAAAGGCAATGAAATCTATTTACTGATACATTCATCCAGGAATACAAAGTATACTCAAGTCATAAACGTGTAAATAGATTATAGAAAAACAATTCAATGGCTACATTACTAGGTTAAGAAGATCCAAACCTGAAAATTATCTCTAAAAAACTATAAAATTGAAGAAACCATCAACCTAATGATAGAAAACAAAAACAAGAATGGGAAGCATTTTTTGTATATATATGATTTTAAGCCAACAAACATGAATAACACTCTACAGCTGTGCCACTAAAACAAAAAATTTTTTGATGATTCCAATTTCTGCTACCATGTGATGAAAGGTTTATGCAAATAGTTCACTTGAATCTAGGTCATCGCAGTTTTTAAATAATGATACTGGTTAAGAAACAAAATTGTAAGTTGTAAATTATTTTAAAACATGCCACAAAAAATAAAAACATAGAAGTATTTTTCAACAACTTTCTTTTTCCCTTTTGTTAAATGTTATAATTGCAAGTCATAGTTTTTCATTAACATGGTCGGGAAGTACTGATTTTTATTTTCTATTGTAACGATAATCATCGCAAGGTTGCATGATGTCCTGATTGGATGAGAGAAGTGGCATGACCCTACCAATCTTTTGGGATGTGACAAGTGTTGCCTGTACCCATCAGTTTAAGTTACCTTCCCACCAAAGCAGGTTGCAGCGATCCCGTTGAGGGTGTCAGGGATGGTATCCTCTTAAATGTGCTCACTAATTGCTGAGATTACATCATTTCCTGGTTGTAAACTTTTGTGTGAAAAGGTATGAAAGGAGTGCAATCGTTTTGTAACATTATTTAGTATGTAAATAAAGTAGACGAAAAGTGAATAAGTTCTCATCCAATTTCCTTTTGTTAAAGAAACATGAATGATCCATCCAAGTGTCATCATTCATCACCCAATGTGTGAGATGGTAAGTGTTGTTTCACTACTGCATCTACTACCATCTAGTCACCTCAACGAGGGACAAAGCCAGCGACAATAGTAACGTCGCAGAGAAGTACAAATGTTTCAGCTGCCAGCTCAAACAGTCACTGACTGTTTTGACTACAGGAAGAATCACACCCGAGAGATCCTGCAGTGTTAGACTTTTCGGTTCATTGCTTGTCGTTCCATAACATGATGTAATTTCACACAACCTGCATGTGTATTATTTGGGTAACTGCCAACATTTCTAGAGTTATCAGATACAGTCAATGAAATGCAGGACACACATGGTCCAAAATGTGACATTGGATGAAAATGTAGTACTGCGGTACATTCTAAACAGCATGCATAATTTATTGCTGAAAAAATTTTCAATTAATTTATGTTAACCAGCAAGAACCAATGATAATTCATACATATGGTGAATACCGCATTTATAAACAAAAGTGATTTCAAATCTATTCATCTTTGACCACATTTAACAGTAAATTTATAAAAGAAAACTAATTTTATTTATAACTTCTTGCATATTTAAACTGTGGTACATATAATCATGAAACTCTGAACAACTTTAAATTATTAGTAACATTATAATCTTCCAAGGCGCATTTAACGTAACCTTCTGTCTGGACTGTTGGTACAATATTGTTTTTTTTAAGACAATTAAACTTCCAAATCTTGAGTGCCTGTACACAATTTTATCTGGAATATAAGTGTAAATTTAATTGTAACTATTGAGAAATACACTAAATACGGGTAGAATAGGTCAGCCAGCAGTTAACTTTTCTTATGTCCCCATCCTCAGATAATATTGATGGATGAGCAATCTAACACATCACAAAATTCTTATCTTCTCTTCAGCATTATTTTATCGAAGCCGAAGGAAAACCTCTAATTCGAAGTATTATAACCTTTTGAAGCTTCACACACCAATAGAAAATGAGACTGTAACAGATTTTAAAAAAAATTGTTTCAGTGTTCATGTTAACTGTTTATGGTTTTTGCTTATGCTTGGTTCACTCTGCTAAGGTTGTTATTTGCGTTGCTATACGTCAGGGTTGTGTCGTCGCAACCGCAGGCTTAGCACAGCTGGGGCATGTGTTCTTGTGGCTTGTTAATTAATTGTGGAGCGCGTGTGAGTCACTCATTACCATTGTAACGTATTTTGTGTTAAATTTAACAGTTTATTACTATTCACAGCTTAACGATTTAGTGATATTGGGTTGTGCCCAATTTGATTACAGTTTGGGTATTTATTGTAATTAATCTCTTGTACCTCCTATAGAGTATTAATACATGCTATTATGTAAAGAATCTTGAATAGATTTCTTTGTAGCAATTTGGCATACCTGTGCTGTTGTTTTCAATATAGTGTTGTGCGTCCTCTTGGGTGGGTGTGTTGAGTGGAATTGTGCCTTGGTTACAGCCTTGCTCTGCCAAGATTTGCAGCCTGTTTCAACAGTGCCTGCGTGAGACGCGGGCACAACTTATGTAATTTAAACTTCCAGGTTTTGTATATTGAATTTTGTTTATTTTGTTTCTTTAATTTTTAACGGCAACACTGCGTAAAGTAAGTAGGCAGGAAATATGATGTTTTGTTGTAGAGAAGTTGTGAGTGTCGGGGTAGCCCACCTGCTATCAGCAGACAGTCTCTGCCTCCTCCTCCAACCACCAAACCATCCAGGCGCTCACTAACTCTACTTCACTCTCAGAAGAGGTATAAAAGGGTGAGCTCTTATGAGTACCATCGCCAGTCTAGGACTCTTGTCTTCTGAGCCAGCCTATGCACCCCGCCCCTCCTTTGCCTAATGGGTTGTGGTCTGAATAACCACTGAAGTCTGCCTTTCTTTCCAGATTGTGGTCTAAACAGCCACAGAAGCCTACCAGCCTTTCCTAAGCTCAGGGTTGTGGTCAACAGCCACAGAACCCGCCCCTCTTACCTGCACCATACTTCTCACCTAGAGCATGGGAGACAAGATGCTCCCTAGCACCACGTGCGAAATTTCTGAACGCACCCAATAGTAGTAATCTCAGCCGCCATAGGGCACGCTGTTCTAGAAACGGGAACCGGAAGCAGGAAAGATGTGGCTCCCTGAATTAGCATACTAGTGACCATGTGTACATTAATCAGTCTCCTTGTAATTGTAAATGAAACATTGTAAATTATTGCAGTGTAAATCTGTAAAAAATCAATGACTTGTAAAGTTTCAATCAGTGACGTATATAGTTTGTGAACCAGTGACTTGTAATCTGTATAATTTTGTGGAGTTATAGACCCAGTGAAACTAATTTCTGAGAGTATTATTGAGCATGTGTGACGAGTCTTTCCTAGAGCTGTACATTTCGCCAGAAGGAGAATATGCTCTTGACAAGGGTAAACAAAAGGCTGCTCAGGAGTGCCACCAATCAAACACACGTGTATCAATTGAGCAGGCAGTTCCCCTGCCAATAAAAGAGTCAGGAGCAGACTCGACCTAAGCTTCCTTGTGCCAGCCATAAGTAATAATTTACCAGCACACCAGGTTAATGAAGTGCCCTCGCTAACAGTTTAGATTTAGATTTGATCAGGTACTTAAAGAGATATTTGGTGACCTGTACCACTACTCATAAGTCAGCTGAAGTCACCCAAGAAGTCCGTATTGGTACACCAAAGGGTACCTACCACAACAGTTAATTAACGAGGCGAAGTCAGAACCTCAGCCTCTTGCCTCAACCACCTCAGAGAAGAAGAGGAAACTTTTCCGCCAATTGTTCTAACCAAGGTGAGTGGTTTTAAACCTACCCTGATTTCCAAAGAATTATCAGCTCCCATCTTTCATGATACCACCAGGAGGAAGCTCAGTGTTTGCCCTTCACTCTGGGAAACACCACTCTCAGGCACACAGCTCTGCCCTCGACTACAGAGGACCCCAGCTCATGCTCTAAATAGCAAAAGAGTTAATCTCAGTGGTAAATGTTGCTACACGTTGAGTAAGGCAAGCGAACGGGTAGTAAGGGAACATGATAGAGAGGACGAGGTCTTGAGAATTTAATGATACCTCAAAAATATAAATAGTGCTCCAAACTGCTTGGCGTGTTGCAAAATATACAAAAATTAGTGATGGCTGGCATACGGTGCAAGACACACTAATGCTCTGCAGCAATAGCGTAAACTGCATTTTGTCGGTAGTAGGGCTGTTTGATATTTTGATATATAGATAATTATTGATATCAAAATTAAAAAATCTAATCAATATCTAAATTTATAAATATTGATATAGTGGTGTTACAATATTATCAAAATCACAGATATATTGACATAGGTAATTTACTGAAAACTATTTCTGTATAATATCAATATTGATACTATATTGTAAACCATTTCAGTATAATAAAGATATCAAAAAATACGGAAAGCGACTTTGTTATAACTTTGATATCAATAATATTCCGAAAACACTTTCAGTATTCAAACATATAGATACCTAACAACATATTGACAATGTAACGATAGTATCGAAATCACCGAATATCAATAACAATAATATACAGTACAGTACTGAAAAATATTTCGGTATTTAAATACAGTGGAACCTCTAGCTATTGAACCCCCATGTATTGAATGTTTGCAGCTATGGAACACTTCCTTTGGTCCCATTTCTTATTTGACTGAATTTCAAGTCCAAATCCACTGAATGTCTGCATGTACTGAAATGTTTTGTCAGTCCCCTGACATGATTGATAGAGGTTCCACTGTATACCAATAACTAACAATACATTGATTATGTAACGATATTATCAAAATCATCTACGTATATATAGATACTTACATACAGATACACCAATCCCTCGCTTAGCGCGACTAATTCGTTCCAGAAAATACACGCGCAAATTGAAATCGCGCAATCTGAAGAATTGTTTATAATGTAAACATTGGGCGATTTATTTTAAGGGATTCAAATCGCGGACATATCGACTTTTTACATCATGTATTATTCAAACACCATAAAATAAACCGGAAAAAGGAATTAATTGATTAATAACTTACCTCAATTATATTAAATGCGATGGTTTGTATTGAAAACGTAAGCATCCAGCTGTGGGTCAGCCGGTCGGCTGCGTGCGCGGTGCGCGCGGACCCCAGGGCCATTAACCTTGAAAACATGTGACTTACTTCCGCTCGCCTTTGTGCGCCTCGCTTCGGAAGCCGTGTTATTATTCCTTCCCAAACACTCACAAAAAATAAAAACTCACCTCTAAACTGCATTTTTTTCAAGCTTTTATAACTCTTAAAAATTAACACAGAGAAACCATATCATAAACACTTACTTTAAGATGTTAACACAAGTTTTCAACAAAAAAAAATAGCACATACTATTCACGTAACTTTTGCAGTAAAAATTAATTTAACTTTACAATTTAGAATGGCCTAAAC
>PNEQ01114365.1:0-11194 GCA_003012365.1 Medauroidea extradentata
GACTCATTCATTCATTCATTCATCATCAACGCCCAGCCCAAACCACTGGACCTAGAAACGTGAAATTTTAAGGGAAGTTTCCCCTTGTGGCGTAGGCGTGCACTAAGAAAGGAAATTTTGAAATTCGGCTATTAAGGTGGTGAAACGGGGTGAAATGTATTTTTTGCAAATCTTTGATATTTCTCGAACCCGACGGGCTATCGTCTTATTCACTTCGTTAGGTCGCAAATACAAATGTCTAAAAACAAATTTCAGGATTTTTCGAAATTTTTATATTAATGAGGTGAAAAGCCGTTTAATTCGTTTACAGTAAATCCTCTCTTCATCTTAAACCATCTGAGATATCGAAGTGATTTTTTCTTTAAAATGAAGCTTACGCAAATACCTAAAAAGTAATTTCAGGATTTTTCAAAATTCGTTTCTGAAAGCCGGTAAAAAATAAAACGGTTTTTTGATTAATCAGTCGTATCACCTAACCGTTAGAGATATCGAGGTGGCTTTTGTCTTATAATGAAACATAAGTAAATACCTAAAAAATAATTTAACGATTTTTGGAAATTCGTCCTTGAAAGCCTATAAAAAATAAAACGTGTTTAAGAATAATCTTTCGTAACAGCTGGAATAATTCAAAATTTCATTCCTTTTTATTTCTTGCTTATAGTTAAACCTCTTTGGACTATAGCCTGTACACGCGACATAACTCTCATGGCCTGCCTTGAATAATTTGTAGTTAAGTCTGTGGAGTTGCGGTTTTTTTTTGCCAATCCACCATAAATAAAACCTCTTTCGACTGTAGCCCGTACATACGAAAGAATTATTACGGCCTGCCTTTAAGTATTCACTCGGGTATCGTACAAAGTTTGTGGTGTGGGAGGGTGGGGTTACGGGTTCGTATCCTGTGCAAGTCTTTGCGATGGGACATGACATGACATATTACGAGCATATTGCGTGCGCTCTTTTCACTGAGCTAAGACAATTTATAGTTCACTGTTATTGAGTACGCTAGCTGTTAAATGCCTTCATCACATATTTTATCCAGAGTTACTGTTTACATTACATAATTTCACGCTGGCAAAGCCGCGGCCGGGTAGCTATTTTGTAGAGAAATAAAGATGAATTAAAAACAAAGATGTTCTGTAATTAAAGTACCCTCAGCGTAGTGGACTGGATAAAGCTGTTTGTATTTGTTTTATAAAGATATACAGAGAATATAGTAACACCATCAATTAATACGTTATTAAAATTTAGTTACTCTTTTCTATAGTACACGCGGGCGAAGCCGCAAAGGGACAGCTAGTGTGTGTGTGTATGTATGTATATATATACATATACATACACGTGTGTGTGTGTGATGTTCCGGGAGTAGACATCATCAAAGAGGCGGGTAATAGAGGGACCCAAGATACCAAATAAACCAAACTTATATAATCTGACTCGCAATCGTCCAAAAGGTACGTATTTTTTAACGAAACTCTGGCTGTTCTCTACCCTGAGTTAAGCGTTTACTAATGGTGTAAAAAGTAATGGTCCCTGTTGGAAGAAATTTGTATAAACCAAAGACGTTTAGTGACGTCACATATAAAAACACATTTCACGTCACTGAGAGTACTGCTTTGTGGGGTAAAAAATTAACTTTCACAAAAGTTGTGTTTGGTTCTGAAAGATGTATCTAGTTTGCACGAGGTAAAAATATATTAACGGGTAACATAAATGATCACCCGATATTGGAAAAACTGTCCCTTAGTATGGCTAATTAATTAGTAAAAACCAGTTTTTTATTTTAACGAACGTCTATGCAATAAATATGAAAACAAACGTCAAACGTAACTCAGAATATTCACACAATGGAAACTCAGCTACGAGGTATAAAATAGTATGTGAGTAAATAATTAAATGTAAATAAATTGAAATAAAATATTACACAATGTTTTACGTTATTAAAATGTATTTTTATATAATGTATATATACATATATATAATTTATAAAAATACATTTCGATTTAGTCCTACCTTATTTATGTTAAGAATACAATAAAAGTAAAAGTGGCTAAAATGGACGTGCGTATGACTCCAGCCTTCAATGTCCATAAGGCCAAGAAGAAAAATACAATCTTTCATCTGTAGTTGAATCATAGGGCTTTCCACACGCGCAGTGTCGTCACACTATTGCACTTGTAGTTTGCGTGTTATGTAACTGCTAGAATGAACGACACCAGGAAGTGCGAGGTCTGTGATGTAAGGTCGATACTTGCCGTCTCACCATGTGTCTCATAGCCTTTAAGACCAAGACATTCAACACGCAGTAGTCTTCTGGTTGAGAACTGCTCATAATAACATTCACTAACAGTGGTTGTAGCACTTGGCCAGACCACAGATACTCTGACGTGTATACGTCCTTTCACACGTTAAAATATTTAATATATTTAATTAATTAAGATATTTCATTGAATACAATAGTACCTATACAACCATTCTATGATTTAATTAAAACAAAAAACATTATGACGGCACTAGAAAACTTGTCACGCATTTTAAACTAAATGAAATAAATAATAAATTGCATAACTATTGCAAAATTATCATCTGACCATGCACAACACGAAAACAATTTGGAACGAAAACAAATACTCTTATTACATCGATTTGAATTGTATAAGAATTTCTGTGCGTGATTATTATTTAAAATCGATTTATTTTTACACACATATAGTGTTACGGTATTTGATTTGATAAAATCTTTCTTCAGAGGTTGGAAATTTGGATTAAAAATTTTAGCATGTACGAAACGAAAATGGTAAAGAATTTTCAAGACATTCGTTACTTTTAATGGCAATATTGCCGTGGTTATGACGTCACTAAGGTGTCGCATTGTGTTCAATAAATTAAATAAAATATATTTGAATCTAATTGGAAGCAATATGTGATCGCGAGAAAATATTTTAAAGTTCTCGGTACATTGTCAGCGCACTTGTACTGCGTATCTTTCATCAACTTGGATGGCAGTTGACCGTTTACTGCACTGAGAACATTTCCATTAAGAACAGATCCAGCATTTTCTTTAACTTCATACGGTCTCGAATTACTTTCTTCGATGTCGTAATTAGAGACATATTTTATTGTCACGAGGTTATTGCTTCTCTGTTTAAAAAGCGAACGTGATTATTTCCGGTGGTCGTGTCAAACAATGTTGGCTTTAAAACTGTCATGCGAATATTCTCAGAGGCATAACAGATATCGTACAAAGCTAGCACATACGAAAGCTATTTTAAAATATATTGTTTGTCAGTGGATTAGCTTCAAAGATACAGCTTCTAAACAAAAACTGTTCTGCGTCAAATATTTAAAGGCAGGTTACAAAACTGAGATTAATTTCCAAATTTTATTATTTTTGTGCTAAAACGATGTTATAAAATATTTTAAAATTTAATTTGAAAAATAAATATTAATAACATTCGTGAACATTCCTTCATATTTTAAGATTTTTATTTCATGATAGATTAACATTTAATGGACATTGCTTGATATTGCTATTTTCTAAAACTTACCTATTGTTAGTTCGTACATTGTTTACCTTACGACGTTCGTGTCTTTGTAGTTTACTGTTTGTGTATTGTTTATATATTGTATTTAACTTTTGACGATTGTTGCGGTGTTAGGTTTAATTAAAACAAAGTCTTATCAACTGCAATAATTCGATGGTGCGCCGAGTTACCGACTCCCGCGGGCGAGGCTAATATTCGTACTGACCCGTCAATCTCATTCGGTCGCTACACTGAGTGAATGTTGACTAAGTAACTCCCCGCCATCTGCCGTCGACGCGGGTTAAGTGGTCTCGTCGGCGGTCTGCCACGCCGACCTCTTATCCACCGCATTTAACGTCGCGCCGCCGATCAACTTCACTCGCCCCGTCGTTGTTAATTAGCTGTTAGGGTCTGTCAGCGGTCTGCCGCCCTGACTTGTCGACGCCCGAACCTCCAGTGTCCCGCAATGACGCGAGCACCCCTCACAACTTCCTTCCTCGCCCACAGTCAGTTTAGATCTTCCTATCTCCACATTGGCCGAAAACCCGCCACCGGTCCCGGTATTGGCAATCCGGCCAATGGGCAGAGAGCATGCAGAAACAGCCCCGCCTACCGAAGCCAGCTCTGTAGTACACCATCGCAGCATTTATTTAAGTTAATTTACATATTTCGTTTCAAAATCTGGACAATTCTCATTAGTTGACTTAACTTATTTTACTTATTTCAATTAACGAAATACTCGAGCCAAAAATCTAATGTATATTATTTTGCATTGCATCTAAGCCTCATTGCCATAGTCTGCTGCATACCCCTCCCCCTTACTGGCCAGAGTGATCCAGCTGAGGGGTGTGGGAAGAGTAATAAGCAGGATGGTGGATCCTGCGACATCTGCTATGCCGGCCTGAGGGAATGGCCAAGATTCTCAACATGTTTCTCTTATTTAATTTCTTGTCAATAAAAATCCTCGTAGCATATTTTGCTCGGCAGATTCTGTATCGTGACGCGATACCGAATCGAATGAATGGTCGCATGACCAGACAATTCCAATTTAGAAGATTACCCTAATTAAGTACATATTTTTCTTAATACCTACTTACACCAATACCTGCACGTTACAACCTGTTTAAACTCCGTACACTCATGCTTAGTATGTAGAGCCTTAAATAGAGCAAACTTTATATAGTTCAGTAACTGGTCAGGGTTAAGGGTGTTGTGTACACCAGAGCCCAGGCGAGTACTTGGATAACAACATATATGCTCAGTTATATTTGATATGACTCTGTACGTGCCGAATGAGTGAGTGAGAGATTTTGCAACACTGAGGTCTTTAACGCTGGTGAAGGGTGACTTGTGGTGAGTATGGAGCAGCACTGAAATGAAGGAGTGCGATAAGCGGGAGATCCCCGAGAAAACCCGCCGACCAACGACATCGTCCGGCACGATACCCGCACACATCGCCTTGGTGAGAGGCGAGAGGTCTGACCCCTCGACCACTGCGGCCCCAGTACGTGCCTAACATACGTATTATGTTATCACTGACTTTTTCCTTTATTGCTGCGCCCCACATTTATATGAGACCTTTAAGAACGTTTATTCAGTACCTTGAAAACTATGAGCTAGTACCTATTTTTTCCATGATCAAAAATCACTGTAAACTTTCGAGTCTTAAATTTTCCGTACATTTTTACCCATATGGAAATATTCTCGATGGTATTTTGTACGAAAGCGAGATAATTACAAATGATAGAGAACCGCGAAATATAATGCTACATGTTATTTTCTAGCCATGATCACATGGTGGCTTTCAGACAGACAGAGCCCTTAAGGCTTCTGCCTACCTCGGAGCGCGGCGGGAGCAAGGATAGGGTTTTACATGTTAAACTAAATTCCGTGTAGCTCTGTCACCCTTTGAGATATCGCTTTCGGATGGAAATCATTTTCTGCATTGATAAGAGGAGAATACTGCTACGTAAACGAAAATGTGAAAATAATTTTATGAATACAGGGTTTTTCGAGTGTTTAATCGGCATGAAAACATTTATTGGATCATAGTTTTCAGGGTATTGATATAACTTGCTAAAAGATTCCGTGGCAGTGTGGGTCGTATCGTACTGAACAAAAAAGTCAGTGGTGGCATATATGTAGTTTTGAAAGTGACTGAGATATTTAGGAATGTCATTTAACCTGAAACGCCCTATCCTTGCTGTCGCCGGAGCACTGAGGTAGGCAGAGTCCTTAAGTGACCAGTTATAAGGTACCTGGACCAAATAAGGCCATGCTAACGTTTGACTTCCTGCCATTTCCTTAAATTTGCTCGTGAACATGTGGAAAAAATCACAAGTATTATGTTGTCTTGTAAACATTAATACATAACTATAAATAATAGATTTCTACCTTAAAGTGTACTTAAAATAAGTATTAGAAAAGGTAACATATTGGCCTTATTAGGAACTCATGTTCCAAATAAGACCAGCCACTACAAATGCGTGTAGATTACAGTGTATTTGTCAACGCTAGCCTGAAAAACACACAAACTTGTTTTGTTTCGTATATTTTGAACCGAACATAAAGAGCAATGCACTTATTAGTTAATCTTTATCAGAAACAAAAACACTTTCAAAAGAGTCGTTTGTCCTTGGATAAATACCTGGACCAGAGGTAAATTCTTACGTACGTACGTACAAATGCATGCTCGTTATTAAATGTTCAGAAACATAAGTGAAGCATTGTAAAAGATAAAACATCAATTATAAGTTAGCACACTTAATCAGATTCAAAGCACTCAGAGCATTCCCAATTACCTATCTTGCCTCGCTTTGTAATGCCAACACATTTCTCATGAAATTACACCAAGCATGTTTTACACAAGATAATGTCGGCTACTTCATCAATTTAACAGACGGGACAATACCAACTGTCTTTCCTAGTGTTGATGCCACTTGTGCTAGGAGTACCACAATCGTCATGCGAAACTCGTTTCTTGGGAACCTGGTGGTGTGATGTCCGTTTTGGCAAATTGCGTGACCTTGGTGCCATATCATTAAGATCTACCATACCCTTGACATTGCTTTTTGATGTACATGCTCCACCATAAATACGGTTTTTAGAGGGCGTAGACCAATAAGGCCAAGTGGCCTTGTTGGTCTACACGCTTCCATTTTCACCTTGGCCTTAATAAGAACACTTGCAATATGGTGCCTTTTTTGCTTCTATAATATCCTAATAAGTACAAAAAACGTTTAGTATTAATATTGCATTCGAAAGTAGACAAACAGAGCTGTAATAATATATATACAACTTGTTAGTTTTCTGTACTATTTACATAGATTGACGCAATATTTACTCACCAAAATATTACATCAGTCACTTCGCGTCGTACCGAGAAGGAGACTGACGCGCACATCGTGGCTACTAAACGAAATAGCGTCCTCTGTTTTCTTGTTTTCCCGTTAGATGGCTGTTGCGTACAAGGGCACGCCACTACTACCCACTCATCACTGCCAGTTTGTTTACAACAACCATATGGCCTTATTGGTATACATGGTCTTATTTGGTCCAGGTACCTTATATTTACAGTGTTTTGCTTGAACAAGCAGACATAATGTGTAAGCATATAGACGGCCAATCACACTTGAATGCGAACTAACAGAATCAAATACACTCACAGAGTACTCGCATCAAGGGAAGACTGTTTTGTTTCGTTGATAAGTTCGCCGAGCGAAGATGTATAGGTGTCTTGGAAGACAGGAGAACATCACCATAGGTCATGAGTGACAGAGATATATATTAGTGGGGAGAAGCTGACAGTGCGGAAGGTAGACAGAAGGTAAGGGGGCCGGGGTGTAATGGGTCCATATCTCAGAGATGTTACAGCCTCCCGCGGACAGACGCCGTCCTTCTACGCCGGAAGTGACGCGGTGGTGGGCCAGCAATGTCTGTGGTGTTTACAGCGGTTCCTCGGCGTATTTACCTTGGCGTCACGCGACAGTCTTGTACGTCGTGTTTGTGGTAAACATATTCCCTGTGTCCACCACATTTCCCTCTCCATACACCACTGTACGCCCACTCCAACGCGTCCTTAACCTCCAAGGCAATCTCAGCATGGATACCTGAGTATGTGCTTTAACAAGACAGGATAAAATACACCGTATTTATTTGGAACAGTACATTTACATAACACACATAATATGAATATTACGCTTGGCTATTCTCAACCTCTATTAACCTTACCACTTGAGTAAATTGTATCTGATCAGATGAATAACTACCGGAAATACTCATCACCATTGGAAAAAACAGTTACTTCATTCAGTGTAAAATTAAAACCAATAGTCATCAGTGTATCGACCCATTAAGCGTGCAAAATTATTACTTGAATTGCTTCTGTTTGGTACAAACTGTGAACGTTATTAGCAAAAATATATTTGATTTTCTTCCCGAGCTACTTCTTTGTTTTTACTGAATTCGCATTTTATCGCTGCAAATGTTATGCTGCTATGTATAATAAACATTTTTGTTCCAGTAAAAATATCAAATCATGTTTACCGATTGTTTTTGAAGAGATGCTGTTGTTTACAGGTATTCTAGAAACTTTGGAAACATTACATACACTCTTGCAGAACAATTTACAACGAAATATTCTAGAAGCATACTTCTATGCGATTAGAGTGTAAATTACAATTGCCGGCCTTGACAAACGTCATTTCAAATCTCGTTGGCTATAAATTATTTGTTGTGTGATTCGTACAGCACTTGGAGGTTTTATGCCAAAAGGACATAAACACTGGCGTACGCGCACAAACACACACACACTTATGACAGACGTTGTACTGGCATTACTATCCAGACTAAGTACTTATCTACATTGCAGTTAAGTAAAACTGTTCTTTACTTGCAGCTCAAGTTAATTAACTACACATAAGTTCTATTTCTACTGGGCATGCGTAACGAGGTCAAATGTCCTCGTGCAGAGCTAGGCACTGACGTCTTGCTATGTTGCTCTCACATTGCACCAATCACGTAGCTTCTGGCTCTTCGATTGTGATCGTAGGGAATTAAGGTTGCCTGGTAAATTAGAGTTTAGAAGTTAGTCTCGACAATAAAAGGACGTGAATTGTCAAGGTCAATCCTCAGAGCTGTATTAAGGGCGTTCGTATGGATAAAAAATTAATTCCTATTTTTCGTTTATATTTTTATGGAATATTATAAAGTACAAGCGGGAAACAGTGTACAATAAAGTACAACATTAATTTTTCTTTAAAATTAAGTAAGGAAAATATTATAATCTAATTTTTTACGTACTGTGATTCCAATTTAAATATTCTACTCTATTATAATGCTTTATTTAAACGCTTATGAAAAAATTCTGAGCAAACTTTTTTAAACATGACGACAATGTTGTAAGGCAAACGAATTGACGACCAAAATAAATTGCTTCGTGAAGTTACTATGACTTCGAAAATTCAAGAACAAGTGCATGCTGGGACTTATTATACTTGTAACATCTGCATTGCGAAAGTGCTCGTAGCTGTGATCAAAAAGAAAACAAATCTTTTCTTTTTTTCAGGTGGTTTTGTGATTCCGTCATATTTATTTTGATATGAAGTAACATAACCTTGACAAATCCTTCGAAAATATATTGTTTCATGAAAAACCTAAGTGGCTTCGTTGCTAGGTGACCGCGTAATGAGTAAGAAATATTGAAATCTGCAATATTAGCCTATTTTTTGCGTGTGTGTCTGTGAATGTATGTGTATATGTGTGTCTGTGAATTTGTTGTGTATGTGTGTGTCCCCTTAAAACTTTCGAGCCACTATGCTCATATTTTCTAAATAGCGACTGTCTTTTTTCCTTCAAGCTAGATATCAAAGGAGCCGTAATTTGTAATTTCATCAAACTCGCTACACATATACTGCGTACAAAGCTGACTTGAATATTGCGCATTGTGCTCATACTGTGTTCATATTTTCAAAATGGCGGCCTTTTTATATTTTAACATAGTATTACGTATCTGAGTAAATATTTTCAGAAATGTCATCAAATTTGGCTCACATACTACATATAAAGCTGACTTTACTTTTGTCTCTCTCGTTTATTCCTTGGTAATATTTTGAAAACGGCGCCTTTTGTAAGTTTGTAATATAAGTACATGTGAGAACATTTTTTCCTTCAATCTTCTTAATCTTGGTACATGTATATTAGTTATTAAGCTGACTTGTCATTATCATTTTTCATGCATTATTTGTCTAAATCAATATTATAATTTAATATTCCCTGATTACGTAAACTATTTTAATTTTCAGGGTTGATTTACACCCAGTTTGAGGAAAGTAGGCTTGCTTATCAGTTATGCTGGTAAATTCTCGTTGAAAACCACTTAACGTACGACCGTTGCGCATATTTGATAATAGTCAAGAATCGTAGCAAGTCCGGCAGCATGTTCTTATTTAACATTTGTGTATATTTATTCTGGAACAGTGAAGATGTTTAGAGCGAGCGTCATCAGAGTCAACTCAAGTTTTTGAATCCTGTATGTGGAAAGACGCAGCGTGGCCAAGAATTAACGGGTCGCAGTGTAAACTCTGAGACCGGGATATCGCCGATATGAAGATTGCAGGTTATTAATAGAAGCGTAGAGACAAGTTTAGACTAGGCAAGAGTTGTCATAGCCTCGGTTACCAGGAGTTCAAAGTAACTATTGTTGCCCTAATTTGCATCCTCCGTTAACATTGGCCAAAGAAAATACCAAATGCCAGGAGGATGCAAGCGCAGACAGGAAGGTGGATCGGATTCTGCAAGGAATTGCAGAGCTCCCCAAACACAAAAGAGTGGTAAAAAATATGTAAGACAGATGCTAGGCCGAGTGCATGCCAGTGTTGTTGCCTTACAAAAAAAACAAGCAAAAAAAACAGTAGAGTATAAAGAGTGTACAATAATATACCTCACAATAAAATTAACTGGTGAGATACAGTAAAAGGAATTTTACTGATCAAAACAAAAGAGACGTTAAGGTGTGCATAACAATCCCCAATGGGATAGCACAGAAACAAACACTGAATTATGAAAGGTTAAATAATAAAAAAACACAAGGATCCAGATCACCATGAGTTTAATTAAGTTAGTTAAAATTAATTAACATGGTGAAAGCTCCATGAGCAAAACATGTTAAAAAAAAAAATCCCTTTTTCTTTGGGTTAAGTTAAATAAGTTTTTTTTTATTTTTATTTTTTTTTTTTCAGATCACCATGAGTTTAATTAAGTTAGTTAAAATTAATTAACATGGTGAAAGCTCCATGAGCAAAACAATTTAAAAAAAATATACCTTTTTCTTTGGGTTAAGTTACATGTTAAGTTAAATAAGTTTTTTTTATATTAAATTTCTTCTTAGATTATGTCATTTACATCTTTGAAAGAGTTCCGAAAATTTTGTTACATGTTGCAAGACACTATAGACACGTGCATGTCAGAAAATGTCGAAAATACCGACTTTAGTAGATCCAGAAGAGGTAGAAATGGCACTGAAACATTTCTCAGTGCGAGTTAGGAAAAACCCAACTCCAAAACAGCAATCAAGCCATGTACAGCAAGCGCCGCTAGGCTGGATACATCAAAATAGCAACATGGCTGGCTACTTCCAACCTCCCAGCAAGAGAAGTAGGCGGGAATGGGTGGAC
>PNEQ01114370.1:0-43984 GCA_003012365.1 Medauroidea extradentata
CCCCCCCCCCCCCAGCCTTAAATACGGGTCCGGAGCCCAGCTAAAACAGTTACACGCACCCCGCCGCCGTTCCAATGATTTGAAACTAGACTGTCGGGGTGCATTTGATTTTACAAACACCCAGCGAGTTATGGAAGCTTCGGCTTTCGGTCTCGCGACAGCACGGCCTCGGATGGCACATGAGGAAACGGCGGAGATGTCATAGTCAGTCTGCTGATGTTCCTCAGTCTGTACATGTGCCTGAAGATGGGAACAGATACCAGTTCCCGAAACGTTGCATCTGTCATCTTGCGAAACCGACTACTTATTCGTCTTTTTTGTCTGTGTTGTCTCTTGCATGTGTTCACATATATTCGTCTCTCTCGTTATTTGTTTTGTCGTTTCAAGAATGTGTTAATAGGAGATATATTTTTGTATTTCAAAATTTATCAAGAGTTTAGGCTAAAATGTAGTTATTATATGTAAATAAACAATATCATCTAACTAAAATTTTTAAATTCAATTTTTAAAAATAATTTATGATTTAAAAAACCAGATTTGTTTTTAAAATATCAAAAGAAATTTTTTTCTGTATAAATTAAGACAAAAAAAACCTTGTGAGAAAAATTCAAGTGAGAAAAATGGCATATAAATAATCTTTTTAATAACTTTTTTAATAATCACCTTATTTATGAAAATATTTATAAAAACTTAGAACTGGAAGATCTAAATAACTTATATTTAACAAATTAAAGAGTTAAGTTTTTGAGTTGATTAACATTAAAAAAAACCAATTGATTGGGATGGTGAATATTTTCACTAAATAAATGTATTTGAAGAATTGATTAAGTTGATTAGGAACTTATTTCCGTATGTCAAAAATTATCAGAAAATTTTATTGAAAAATTTCCAAACAAAGTTGATTGGGGACTTATTTCTAAATATCAAGCATTATCAAAACTTTTGTTGAAAAATGTCAAAATAAAAGTTGATTGGCAGCTTATTTCCGGACGTCAAGAATTATCGGAAAATTTGATTGAAAAATTTTAAAATGAAGTATCTCAATATATCAATAATTATCAGAAAATTTTATAGAAAAGTTTCAAAAGAGAGTTAACTGGGAACGTATTTCAATATATCAAAAACTAAGAAATAATTTTATAGAAAAATATAGAAATAAATTTTATTGGGGGAAAATGTTTATATATATATATATATCAAAATTTAGTATAAATTTCCATAGGAGAATAATTTCAAGTTTTGCTGATAATGATTCTGACAAAAATGAAATTAATTTTAAAACTACATTACAAATAATAAAAAATATTCTCTTTATTTTTCACGGATTGGGCCCACCAAAACGGAGGGTCTTAAAGATGGCCAATTTATAATTTATAAATTTTATTTGTTTGTCCCATTGTTCCATAAATTACAATGTCAAAAATTTTTTGTCAAAATGAAAGTGTCCCTGGCCCCAAACCGGCCAATGTCTTTTACTGGTAGTGCTACATTTAAAGCTTCTGTTTCCACAAATATTTATAATGAACTTATGTTGGTTTTTGAAACAGTTTAATTTTAATGACCCGCTAACTAAATTTACACCAACATTTTGGAATCAAGAAACTGTAAAGTTTTAATTAATATTACAGAAACAAGTAATATACTATTTATTTTACAAAACAATATTTTGTAAAAATCATTAAGTAGAATTATTCTTTACAATACTCTGTTTTATGTTTGGTTTTAATCTCCAGAAATGTATTGAATTTCAAACTAACTTTTCGCAGTCTGATATATGAAAACACACTACACTAAAATGGCATAGAGTAGTTGGGGGTGCAGCTGCGGTCTACCACAATTTTCGTCACCATTTTTAATTTTTTATTTGTACCAGATTTTTTTTTTTTTTTTTTTTTTTTTTTTAGACACAAAATGTGACTAAATTTGGCTCTTATGAAATTTTTTTATCTCTAATAGTTTTCGCGTAATGGCTTGTTAAAGTCATATTTTGCATGTTTCCGTTTTAACGACTACACTAAAACTAACTGACATACCAAACTCAAAAAAATCACAGTGGATAAAAACATTGCAGGCTACAATGACATGCTCATAAAATTAAAGAATAATAAATATTTGAATTTTTTAAAAATGCTGAAACTAAAAATAAAAATTTTAAAAATGCAATAATTTTTCATTTGTCCCTTATAAAGTGCAATATAGTGGCTCTACTCCAACTCAATATTTGAGTAATAAGCCATCTTCAAACCCATGAAGAACAGACTACTCATGTTTAGTTGTTTGCCATCAAAACATTAAATGTTTGTGACAGAAGAAAGATCGTAGTTTTAAGTATTAGATTATCTTATAGAATTTCTTGTACCAATAACACCAGATATACTGTGTTTAATAGAACATTATTTTTTTTTCAATTGGGGGGGGGGGGAAATACATAATATACAGGTACCGGTAGTATGCAAGATAAATAAGGTAGGTTGCAGTTTCAAAAGTGTGATTTTTGTGAAGATACCAGACTTTATGTTAGCCATTCACAGTAGTAGCAGGTGAGATTGTTTGCTCACTTCAGATGGCCATCTGCCAAGGCCTGAAGATGATCTCCCACTCTGCATCTTGTTGTTGCACACATACTATTGCAAGAGTATGCAAGGCTCTCCCAATGCCTTATGTTAGTAAAAAAGACAGAAAGATGAATTTTGTCAATAACAACTATGAAATATTTTCAATAATTTGGGCATAAGTAACTGAAATTAATAACTTTTTTAATATAAATTATCCATCTTCAGGTTAATTAACACAATTTAATGAGAGAATTGTACTACCCTTAGAGGTCAGTCTCGTCGGCACACCATCTTCTCCCTATGATCGGGGCATGGTAAAGGCGACTGAGCAGGCTGGTGTAACGATCAGTGCTGAGCTGATGCCAATATTGATGCTGTCGGATCAGAAAATACTGATCTGTGATTTTTGCTGTCATTGAATATCAATATAATTACGTGTAATACCATAGAACCCTGTAATGTTATGGATCTTGCATTTTTCTGCCTTGCACAGATTTCTTTTGGTCCCAACAAAATCACAATATTTACCATGGTACGTAATCACTGCAATAAAATTAATTTCTCGCACATTATGTTGTTGCATCTTAAGAAATTGTGTAATGCTATACAGAAACATGTATTAATTACATGCAAATTTTAAATATATTCTACCATGAATTGCAAAGCAAAACCTAATACAGCAATAAAACATTGACAAAAGAAAAAAAAATTATACCAGTGTTAAGACATCAATGAAGATCTACATGGAAAGTGGCGCTACCATATTGCATGTATAACTGCTAACACAAATCTGTAGTGTCCTCAGGTCATTTGAAATGTACGTGTTGTAAGTTTTTATGTATGATTGTTCGTTTACTACGTTATTTACAGTAGGTTGCTATGCATGAGCTAGTCATAGCATGGTAATACTGTAGGCAACAGTATGAGATATGTTTATAATTTTTTGAAAGAAAAAAAAAACCAACGTGTTTTCTTATTAATTGCTCTTATTTATCAGTATTTAGTATTGGCCATATCATATTTTTGTAATAAAAAAATATTTTTTTTTTTTTTGTTTTTATGTGTGTCAAATTACAGCCTACAACATTGTTATACAGTATGAAATTGTTTAGTTTGGTATGTCAGTTGGTTTTAATGGCGTACGTAAAACTGTAAAGTGCAAATTTTGACGTTTACAATTCATTATGCAAAAACTATGAGAGGTACAAAAATTTCTTAAGAGGAAGATTTAATCACAATTTATGTCTAAAATAAAAACAAATATCTGGTACAAATACAAAAATTAAAAAAAAAAGATGTTGAAAACTGAGGTGAACCACTCCCTTTGTAATAATCCTGTATTCAATTTTTAAAATATGTAACACATTACAATTTGAAAGTATTAATGTTATATGCATGTTTTAACACAAAATATATTATGGCTTTCAGTCCCTGTTTTTTGTAATGTGCGTTCACTCCACGTCACATTTCTAAATTCCACAATAATAATAATCACGAGTTTTATGGGTATGTACGCCCTTTGCTTTTTGATAATAATTTCTATGCTAAACATAACACAATTTAAACTATCACCTACTGTTTTTTTTTTTCAAATGCAACAAATATAACAAGACGTTCCACATAATGCAATTTTCAACATCCTGTATTTCATAAATTATTGATTTTATAGAACATTTAATTTTTTTGTAGGAAATTTTATGGTCTAATTTTGCATATGAAATGTTTTTTGCTACTCTAAGAAATCCAATTAAATGTACATTTAAATGGCCCCCCACCCCACCCCTTGCTCTCTCCCTACCAATGGAGACTGTTAGTATGTTTTTCAGTATACTTCCCTCTACACCTCTGCAAATTTTCAAAACTACACAATTTTGGTTCCTTTTTTTTTTCTTTTGTTAACTGGGCTATTGCAATTAAATCCAAAATGTGTTGTGATTTTCTTTTGGTTACTTTCAGACATAACTTTTTGTTTTTTATTTCTACTTGACACATAAAAGTTTTAATTACAATACCTTATTTGGTTACAAACTGAAGTTGCAAGAGCATATATGACAGTGCAAGCAAATATCTTTAAACTAAAATAAAAAATGAAATAATACATACAAGTTTAGTTTAGATTATTGCATCTATTAAATCTTTTTGAGTACACTTTTTGCACAAAGATATCGGACAAGTCATTATGAATTATGAATATTACATACATGGAAACAAGAAGACATAAATAATTTTACAATCAAAGTAAGTATATACTGTACATAATTTCTTGTCAGTTGGGGCTTGTGGTCGACTTATTAGCCCATGTTCACATTCTTTAGACTGAAAAAAAAGAAAAAAAAAGGAAGGACTATGAGAAAGAAACAGAGCATAACACTAAACAAACATTTCCACATGTATTTATTGACAAAAATATAAAGTATCAAGGATTAACAATTCTTCAAAATTTTAAAATTAGTATTTACCTAGTATGTAATAGGGAATACATATATATTATTTGTATTTGTTTCACAATATTAATCAACTTAATAAAAACATTAGACATTAAAAATTATTTTTAAGTTCCTGCTTAAAAAATGTTGTACCTCATAAATTCTGCAAGCGCTGAGGCACAAAATATCATGTGGACTCTATATTAACTGGTACTACTTATTGGTTAAAAAAACATTAAACATAGACTTTTTCATACAAAAAGAATTTATCAAGCATGTGCCTTGAAAAAAGCATGTTTAGGCATATGATAGGCAACTAGTTTAGTTTTCCGTAGTACTTTTCTCTGGATGGATTACCTGCTTCTTAAGACCCCACTCTTTAGTTTTGCAGTGGTTGTTTAAAATATATATTTTTTTTTAAACGCAAATTAACTGTAAAAAGTCTCGAATTTTTCAAAGCATTTGGTTAAAATATATTTGAGTTGACAGCGTTGGTACGAGATGTAACTGATTTATGGATTAAATTGATGGTTATGAGGGTTGGTGCCAGTGATACTCCCCAGTATCACATTTTGAGACTATTATCCCAGGGGATGGGTGTTCTGGTCAAGTGTCTAGTGATCGTCTCATTCCAGGTGTGGTGATGGTGAAGTTTTATTTATCTGACATTAACAAAATTATGTGATAGGGGCGAATAGAATGAAAACAATATTATCCTTTTACACAATGATTTTTTATGTACTGAATACAGCATGCCTGAATGAATCTTATGATACGCCAGCCCAACGTGTGGCGGCGGAATGAAACCGTGCTCGCGCCTACATATGCTGTATGAGTTTAATGCGGGGTTGTGCAGGCTGCTCCCACGGCATTTGAAAATGCAGCTCCCTATTGAGCAGAAAACCGATGACTGCTGTGATTGACCAGGGTTTTGCTCGAAAAGCGGGCGTGGATGATGGATGTATGCTGCTGTTCCCAACTATGCAATCGTATGGTCCAACCTATCCCCGAAGTACGCAATGGTATGGTGATGGTTGGCACAATCACGATACTGGTACTCACTGATGAATGTGGCTACATGCAAGAAATGAGATGCAACTCACATGAACTGTATGCAAAATTATGTAGATGTGTGAATGAATGCACAATGCCCCTTTGTTCACTCTACAATGATGGTAATGGCGTCTGTGATGAGCACATGGTTTCACAAAATCGACCGTAAAATGTTAACTGATGTACGAAAATTATACATAATTACACTGCTGAATAATACCAATATACCCTGATACGACTGACAATTAAAAACACTGAATAATCTTCATCGACGTGCGGATGACTGCCGATTACAAAGTCCCTAGCCACATGGCATGAACAAGGCGCACAAGCGATTTTGAAGTACGATTTACAGTAATAATGATTAAGTAAAGCGGAATGGCACTTTTCCGGAGAAATACTTGGCGAAAACGTGTACGAAAATGATGATCCTGTATATTAAATAACTATGGTAACCTACTTCAGTGAAGTAACGATGCAGAGTATGCGGACACCGTCTTACCTCGCCAGAAGCCTGCGACGAACTGCGCGGAGGAACATGGCCGCTGATGGCTCATGGCCTATCGCCGGGGCGTTCACTTCCGGCGCCACACACAACTGTTCTCTACCATTCCAGAAATGGTATTTTTAACGAATTGTTACGTTAAATGTGGAAAAATGGCACAAAATGAATTATACATTGCTAAAACTGGTTACATGTTGACTCGGGCACTGATCCCTTAAAATACGTTAATTATGGTTTTAATGTTCAAAATGAGTTGGCCAAACCCTTAACATTTCTAGGCGGCGGTTCGAATGTCTGTTGTGACCACTTTGAATAAAAGTTAGACATACACAATCAATGACCATGTGGAAAATAATACATGAAAAACACTAGAACAGTAAATTAATAAAATATTTCATGCACATGCTTATTCTTATGGATTTATGGCGATGTTATCGGCTTACTGCCCCTGCTGACCCTTGACCGACGTCAGAGTTATTTGCAATTGTTTGAAATAAATGAAAAACCATGGCCTTAACTTGCAACAGTTTTTTTTGTAGAAATGCTAAGTTTTTGGGCAGTCGTTATCAAGGTTGAACATTCTTCTAGTTGCTGTTTTCTGAAACACAACTTAATATTCTGTTGTCGTTGGTGATTACTGGCCAGGTTTTTGTAATCCCAGCATTGCAATACGTTAAATATACACACAGAACATTAAAATAACACCTTATAAAAATCACGAACACACAAGAAACCTCAGTTCACACTTTCAACATAGCCGTCCTTTATTTTGGTTACTGGTTCAGGTCAACTGATAATGGTGCGGTTGTTTGTAAAATAGTTATAGAAACTACACAATTTTAATAGAATAAAATAATTAACAGACTAATGTTGGATATGGAGCCATGTTATTATATTATGGTCCCTCCAAAATGCTTACTTATTTTTCACTTAGTATAAAGACAACCAATTTGCTGGTCAGGGCTGCCATTACTGCTTCATCAGGCCATACAATCATGTCTAATTGTTTTAGATGGTTTAAAAGATCAGTCAAAATGGACAGATGCTTTTGTTAATTTTTGGGGAACCTTATAGTGTGTTTTATTACTTACTATGCCTCTACAAGTGTTCACTTTACTGTCAATAGCCTCAAGTTATTTATCTCTTAACTGTGCCCAATTTCACGCTTACCTGTGTACTACATTTATCTCGTAGCAAGGTATATTACAGAAAAAATTTTAACACAATTAAGTTAGTCTGAACAACTGCAAAATAACTAAAGCCATACATTTAAAAAATTGTTAACATTACTTATGAAACATATTCACACAGTTCAAAACATTTGTGATAAAATTTTAATTTTAAAAGTAAATTAGTAAGGTCCGGTTGCAGTCGCATTGAATAAAATTTAAGGTGTCTCTGAGTAAAATGTAAGGCATTTTCATTGCAGAGATGAAAATGATGTGAAATCTTAGGAAAAACCGAGAATTTCCGAAGGAATCCTAAGGATGAATTGCAGAGCCAAGTGACGAAAATCTTGAGGTAAAGGTGAAACTAAGGAGAACTTGAGTAAAATCTGAGAATTTTTCCTTAGTATTGTAGTCAGGAAATTGATATCTCAGTTGAGGTTGTTAAGTGCTACCACAATATTCTCGAGAAACTAATTTATCTTCGTGCATCAACTTGCGAATGTAGTTAAAATATATATTACAGTATTTTAAATTTATTATGCACAAAACTTACATTATAGTGATTTTTAAATTTATATTTAGTGTTTCACATACTGCAAAATTCAAAAAATGCTAAATAAAAATTATAAAAATTTTGTTGTTGATTCTGTTTAATGGTATCATAACCACTCTGTTGATAGTGTCGTCGTACCAGGCCACAGGCCAGGTGGAGTTGCACCTGGTCGCAGCAGGTGTTCGCAGAGTGTGTCAGCGGCAGATGTGCGATACTTGAGTGTGTGTGGCAGATCAGTGACAGTGGCAGGGCATGTGTGAACTTGACACCAACGTGTGACACCTGCCATCCCGGCCATCTGCCAGTGCAGGACACCTGGCTTCGCTGCCCCCTCCCTCTACCAGTGCATGAAGAAGGCAGTCTGGAAGCAGCGGCCGCGGCGGACGGAGCAAGAGAGATGTGGTGTGCTTCGGGACTCTGATTCGTCCAGCAAGATTCGTAATGTGCGTGTGCAACTATCCAGCCCAGTGTTTTACTTTGTTCGCCTTTTGGAACTGGCTCACTTAAGGCCCTAGGGTATGGGGGTGTGGACCGCCCCATAAGTGTCCATGTAAGGTGTAGTTTTATCCAGGTCCTCCCTGCTTTTCCCGATCCGCAGCTGTTTCGACTCGCCAGGTGAGAGAGGGGCACGCCGGCACACACAGACCATGACCCATCGAGCCTCGTGTTCCCGGCTACACGCTTAACCGGGTGGCGCCCAGAGCATTCCGACGCAGCTCCATTCCTACCTCACTCTCACCGGACACGGCGTCATGGCGCCCAACGCTTTGGCGTGAATATCACAGTGTAAATCGAAGTACAACCTACACAAAGAATGACTGGAAGACGACACTTCACCACAGGATCGCCACAATTGCATTGTTTAGCCAGCTACATCACAGCCCGAACGTCAGCGACAGCAGGAAACAATACACTGAACTAGACCTAGAAACAAATCGGACCATTGCACACAATGAGCAGCAAGGAGTGTGTTAGGTGTGGATTACCAGCCTTCCCTGATTTGCTTTTTGGAGAAGTACTGCAACAGTGCTGCACATGTGCCATGGAGAACCGGAAGGGGAACCCGAGCGTGAAAGTGGAGAAGCTTATCGACCACAGCCCGCCAAGGCAGGCCAAAGTATGTGACTCGCCAACGTGTTACAGACAAGGGAAGGAGATGGCCACTTGTGTGACTTGTCGAACAAGACGCCACCGCAGATGTTCGCACGCCAGGGAACTTGTCACGTTCGGTGAGGGCGTGTTCGCTTGCGCAACTTGTGTGTCATCGAGGCCCCCTCCCCCGCTTCAAGGTCATACGTCACAAGCTACAAACCTACCACCCTATCACCTCTCCCCCAGTGCCTCAACTACTGCACGTCGAGCTGTCGCGACAACCTGCCAAGAGAGTGGGGTCATAATGAAACTTCCCGAGTTCTCTGGACACATGCACGAGGACGTGGACCAGTTTCTGCAGCAGTGCGAAACACGGTGTTTACGTTACGGCGTAGTGTACGATGAGTGGGTTGATCATGTGATTAGCAACTTGAATGGTGCCGGAAAGGACTGGTGGAGAATATGGGGACATGCAACAATGACCTGGGACGAGTTCGCGAATAGCCTACGGTATCGGTTCGGGTCCGCGGAGGCTATAGCAGACTGTCAAGCTAGATTTTATAGTGAACGACAACAGGACACAGAATTGACAGAGAGGTTCATAGCCACGAAAATCCGGCTGTTCCAGCTCATCTATCCAACCACGCCGCTGGAGGACGCACTTGGCAGCATAACCCGCGTCTGCGACTTGAACTCCAACCATTTTTGGCAGAAGTGAAGGGTGAAAATGTGGAGGAATACGTTCGTCGAGCAATCGTCGCCGACATGGCCGTCAATCGGCTGATGGGACGTCCATTACAGACACTAGGACGGGCGGACGAGGAGGCCCCCATCACCAGAAATAGGCGCGATAGCGGCACACCAACGGGCCGAAGACAACTCGCGATTGAGGCGCAGCGGTTGGCCGACCCTGCGTCCGCCCCACAACTCTCGTGACAGGACATTCGACTGCCACAGTGCCACACCTGCCCAGCGAACACATTTCACTGGCACCGGGACTGCTCTGTTAGGAATGCCACATGCCCGCCGTCGGGAAACGCTTAAGGCGGGGAGGCTTATCAGCTGCTGACCTCCCCGCTGTCAATCTCCAGACAAACCTGACCACGACCAACACCGACTCAGAGCCATTTTTGGGACAGTTAACCGTCGACGAGGATCAGTTACTCCGCATCCCGATCGAAGTCAACAACCAACCAACTGCTGCATTAGTTGATACTGCCGCCAGCCATACGTTCATCGCATCCTCACTCGTTGATCCATCACAGATCCGATCTGGACCCTGCGTGCTACAGCTGGCCACCAGAGAGAAGCACAGTGCCATCTAGGGTGTGACCGACCTGACGATCAGGATACACGACCAGACGTCTCAAGTCGAAGCCTTGGTTGTGGATGACCTACGAGAGCCCGTCGTGCTGGGGCAACCATGGCTGCAGCAACAAGCAGCAGTGATAGAGGTTGCGGCGAAGAGGGTCCACGTGGGAGCCGGGGAACGACGCACAGGGTATGCTGTCGACCGCCGGCCTAATACCAACCAACACACAATTCACCTGGGCGACCTGGACAACAAGGATACAGGACAGCGATACAAGCTCTCTTGGATGAACGGAAAGATGTCTTCGCTTTCTCCGACGTACTTCAGAAAACCATAGCAGCTGAGCACCCACAAACTGAAAGACCATTCCAAGAGGAGAGTGACAAACACAAAGCAGATGTGACAAGACTCTGGGACTGGCGTTACTTCTCCCGTCGACACCTGATGTCATAACACTGCCGCAGGAAGCCGAACCAATAGTGTCCATGCCTGATGAGGATGAGCCGAGACTCCAACCCATCATCCGGGAAGTGTGGGAACTGGATGCGCCACTAGAGAGTACGACTTTTACCATACACATAGAGGAACCAGAAGAGTCGCCTCGATGCCAACCACGACGCCGACGCAGCAGGCAACCCCAGTTACACTCGTCCGAGCCTAGCACAAATGGCCAGCAGGAAGAAGGGGTCAACCCCGAACTGAGGAACGAACGGAAATGCAGACGCCGAGCACCTGCCTGGTTTCGTCCTCGTGTTCGCCGCTTTCCGGAGTGGGGCGCGGCTGGTGGCCCTCAATCATCGGCGCCTACTGTACAGACGCCAGTGGCAGAACGTCAGGACATAAAGACCACAACATCCCAGAAGATGCTGGTGTTACCATCGGCCGGCACCGCAATGTCTACTCCCTCGCCCATGCCAACAGACACCGAAGGGAGCCCTACAACCTACGACCTCGCCCACGAAAGAAGCAGCAGACCTGCTGTGCACCACCCGACGACTCAGAAGATTACGCCAGAGACTTTGACCCACGGCAGACCCTAGTGTTCAGTCGTCGGGGGCGACACCAGCAAAAGAATACATAGCGAATGCACACACCCGCCGTGACCAGTCATCTTCAGGAGGGGGGCGTATGTTGTCGTACCAGGCCACAGGCCAGGTGGAGTTGCACCTGGTCGCGGCAGGTGTGCGCTGGTTGGTAATGGCAGATGTGCGATACTTGACACCAATGTGTGACACCTGCCATCCCGGCCATCTGCCAGTGCAGGACACCTGGCTTCGCTGCCCCCTCCCTCTACCAGTGCATGAAAAAGGCAGTCTGGAAGCAGTGGCCGCGGCGGACGAAGCAAGAGAGACGTGGTGTGCTTCGGGACTCTGATTCGTCCAGCAAGATTCGTAACGAACGTGCGTGTGCAACTATCCGGCCCAGTGTTTTACTTTGTTTCACCTTTTGGAACTGGCTCACTTAAGGCCCTAGGGTATGGGGCTGTGGACCGCCCCATAAGTGTCAATGTAAGGTGTAGTTTTCTCCAGGTCCTCCCTGCTTTCCCCGATCCGCAGCTGTTTCGACTCGCCAAGTCAGAGAGGGGCACGCCGGCACACACAGACCACGACCCATCGAGCCTCGTGTTCCCGGCTACACGCTTAACCGGGTGGCGCCCAGAGCATTCCGACGCAGCTCCATTCCTATCTCACTCTCACCGGACACGGCGTCAATAGAAAAAGTGACAGTAAAAAAACACGACATTGCTTTTATTGTGTTGTATATGCCAATGCAGTCTTTCATTTACACCATGGTTATGTTCCTCCTCTAAAATATTACCAATAAATTTAAACTAAGAATATTACTCTCCCCCATGTGGCATTCTAACCTCAATTTACAGCTGCCATGATTGATTTGCAGCCAGAGAAAATCTTAAGGAAGTTGTGAAGACACCTCAGTTTTTCTCTTAGATTTCACTCACTTTTCGTCTCTGCAATGAAAATTTCTCACAGTTCACTCAGAGGGGGCTCAGATTTTTCTGAAAATGACTATCAATCATTGTGGCCTTAATATAGAGGTCAGGATGCTGCATTGGGCGGGAGGGGGGGGGGGGGAAGAGATACACATTATTCTTATATTGAATTGTTCGTCACAGTCAGAGGCAGACTGTAATATTGGTGTTGTAGCATATATGAGATATAGTTGGTAGGACTGGCAGGTAAGCAAAAGGAAAAGAGTAAACATGTCATGGCGTGTGAGCGGTTGTATAAATTATGTAACAAGGTCAGAATAATTAAGAAGTGTGTTGAATAAAATAGAATGTAACATAAGACATGGCGCAGTCAGTAAAATAAATAAAAAACGTAAGTCTGAAGTGCAACGACGGCCTGAGTATCATTGTAATTCAGTGACGAGAAACAACGCTGGATCAGAAAGAGTCAAGATGGCAAATGCGTTTAATGCACCAGCAAAACTGTCGCTACAGGGCTAGAATTGGAAGAAATTAAGCCAAGCATTTGAAATTTATCTTGAAACATCCTATTTGAAATCTCAGAGTGAATCACGAAAGGTTGCCATTCTTAATATCATTGGAGAGGATGTTTACAACACTTTTACTTTCACCGAGGACAAGAACAAGAACAAGAACTAAACAGCAGCCATTGTTCTTAAGTTGAAGGCATAATGCAACCCAAAGAAAAATATCCTCCATGCACGCTTCTTGTTTTACAACAGAAAGCAAAAAGTGGATGAAAAATGTTACACATTTGTAACTGACCTGAAAACTCTTTTGCGAGACTGTGAATGTACAGAATGGATGAGATTCTATGGGCCAGGATGGTCTCCGGAGCAAATGATTGTGCAACTCAGGAGAAAGTATTGAAAATTGGAGACGTTAACCTAGAAAACACCATTCAACGTTTTTGAACAGCCAAATTACGTCAACTCAGACAAATCAAGTGTTGCAGCCCACTCAAGACAACCCCATGCACATCAGTGTTGATGAAGCAAAATTTAAACAAGGTACAATCATCAGTTGAACAAGAATAACTATCAGATGAACAAGAACAGCTATCAGGCAAATAATAACAACCATACCTTGAACCAAAATTCAAATGCAGAGATGTAGAATACAAGTGGTGTGGTTATCAACATGCACAAGATCCACGAAAGTGTCCGGCGAGAGGGAAACTGTGTTCGTATTGTGGTCGCAGCAATCACTTTACAAGCGTGTGTGGTTTGCGTATGCGGGACAGATGTGGAAAATCCTGAACTGAATAGTCTTGAGCATAAAGACTACTATTGCAGTGCAGTTTCCAAACAGGGGAACACCAGCGCATCTGCAATGAGTACAGAAACATTCCTCCCAGAAAATGCCATTAATGTCAAATTCAAGCTGGACTTCAGGGCATGCGTTAACATTTTGCCATTTGAAACCTTTTCCCACCTGCAACATGTATCTCACGATGTCAAGCTACAGTTTGACGTATCACTAGCTGCATACAACAATTCCAAGATAAAAGTTGCAGGTAGCTGTGATCTGACTAACACTCAACAACATGACTTCACAGGAAGCATTTATCATGGTCAATGAAGATTCTGTACCCATCCTAGGGACTTTCCACCCGTGAGGCGCTAGAACTTCTACTGAAAAATTCAGTAAATGTCATACCGTAAAATGGGGTGACTAGGAACAGTGGGATGAATAGGAACGAAAGTTTACAACCAAATTTTTCTTAGAAAACCTCCTTTTGGAGAAATGATCGTTATATTTGCACGTAAGAACTGCTTATAAACAATAGTGTCATTAAAAAAAAACATGTTTTACTGACGAGTTGTTGGTGAAAAATTGGTTTGAAATTTTGTTCCTATTCACCCCATTTTAGAGTACATCAGCAATTTAAAATTGATATCATTTCCAAGTACAGTGATGTTTTCTAGCATTGGTAAGCTTGCAAAAAACTACTATTAAATTAAAAGAAAACTGCATGCCATCCTCCAATTCTCCATACAGACTTCCTTTTGAAATAAAGAAACGACTGGAAACTGAGTTAGATAGGTTATGTCACCTAGGCATAATATCAAAAAGTGACACACCCACAGAGTGGGTCAATAGAGTAGTAATTGTTGAGAAACCTGATAAATCACTTAGACTTTGTGGTTAGACCCTCAGGACTTAAATGAGGCTATTGTGAAAGAGTATGTTAAAATATCTACAATCAGGGAAGTTGTAGCTAGACTGGGGAAGGCACAATACTTTAGCGTACAAGATCTTAAAGATTAATTTTGACACAAGAATCTTGATGCTCGGAGTTCTTTACTATGCACATTTTCTACCGTCTTTGGATCTAATCACTTCAACAGATTACCTTTTGGTTTTAACATCTTATCGATTTATTTTGAACAACAATGAGTGAATGATTTTTTTTAGAGGAAGAGATGCAGCTGATGCTGTGTTTGTCCTATATTAAATATATGTATTTACAAACATATATCATACCCGTACACACAGATCAAACCACACAAGTAAAATACGTTCATTCACACATACAAACATTTGATATTACTGAACCAATCGAATAGTACAGTAATATATATACTAGAGCATTATTCAGTATAAATAAATAAACAAGTAAAATAAATGTTGCATAAAGTGACCAAAGTAATGTTTGTTTTGGCAAAAACAACTACAACGCAGGTCATTAAAATTGTGATATGTCCTGCACGTCTGAGAGCCATAAAAAAGGCTTTTTGAAAACAAATATAAAAAAAATAAAAGTGAAACTCTGTCACCTTTACTTTTCTTTGACACTACAAGCAAAAGAGAAAGTAGATTTGAATGGTTGTTAGGTGATTGGCTGCAAAGAGAAGGCGGGCTGTCTGCACGAAACTTGCTACACATTCCATTTTCACATTGGCATGATACAAAAAAAAAATACACAATATCAAATCACTTAACTAACCATGTTATGTTGAAAATAAAGCAACAGAGTCATGGATACTATGAAACGAACATGTTACCAGAACTCCGAAAACTAATGTACTGCAGCTGTGAAACAAGAGGCGAGGGTGGCTCTTGCAGAGGGAGGAAGTCTCGTCTCTTTCTCTCTTGCACTCGCTTTCTTACTCCTTCATACTCTCGAAGTCTCAGCGACCACGCTAGAAGCAACTGGAAGCTTGCTTACAAGGTGTTCTGCAGGGTGCAGACCTTCCAGGCGGATGTCATTCACGGAACCAGGGCGCAAGGAAAGAAGGGAAGTGAGAGGAAACAGCCTGCCCAATAGCAAGGTCGGTCTCCCTGTATGCAGGAGGCGAGCCGCTTACAGAGGGGTGTCCACGGCGTTGAAATACTGGTGTTGTCTTTAGGAATAGGAGGGGTAGCTTCTGCCCTCTACAAGTGACAAAAACCACACCAGCACATCACTTTCGAATGGTTCTCAGAGGGCTGTTCAATGACGGGATGACTAAGTGGCATTGAGGAAGTGAAATGTAGAAAAATAGGGCAGCTCGATAGCTGGCCATGTTGCCATTATTTCTTAAGTGGAATATTTGCATGGTGAGCAAACTACACTGTTTTAAAACTGTAAGCATTGCTTACATTGCTAACATGGAATATTTGCCCCTGATTGATAGTGTTATCATTTATGTTGATGACTTGCTCATCTTTGCAGAAGATGAACAAACACATGATAAAATACTCACTGAAGGGCTAGAAAATGTAATGTGAAGTTTAACCTACAGAAATTTCAATACAAAGTAAATTAAACACAATATGTCGGTTACACTTTCAAAAAGGGACTAGTGTACCCTGGTGTACAGAAAATTGCAGCCATTGTCGATTATGATGCTCCACAATGTAAACAAGATCATCTTCAGCGTTTCCTTGGCTTGGCCAATTACCTGAGAGACTTCATTCCCAACTTCACTGAGGTCACAAATCCACTGAGAAGTAAAAATAAAAACTCTGAATTTGTGTGTAATCCCAGCACACATGAGGTTAGCATGGAATAACCAAAAACAATAAGCTCAGAACTAGTTTTGCAAACATTTGATGAATCCAAAGAAATTGTGATTCAAACTGATAGTAGCAAGGAAGGCACAGGCTGTGCACTTTTGCAGCATGGTAAACAAGTGTGTTATGCCTCCAAGTGCCTGTCGCACACAGAAATAAATTATGGGCAGATTTATAATGAATTTTTAGCGGTCCTACTTGCATGCAAACGGTTCCGTCAGTACAGTTATGGTCATGATTTACTTATTCCGACTGATCAACCCTTAATATCCATCATGAAGAAGGAAATTCATAAAATTCTCTCTAAGAGATTACAGAGCATACGACTTATGCTAAGCCTCTACAAAGTTAAGCTTGTATATGTACCTGGCTCACAAATGTGTTTGGCTGAAGCACTGAGTAGGGCATGCTCAAACGTGGAAGTAGCCTATGTTGATGTATCATTGAATATAGTGGTTCATTCTGTAAATATGTCCGATGAGAACAAAATTCTTTTCCAGAAACATACAAAAGGAGGTTGCTAAGTGAATTGACCAAACTTTTCTCAAATGGTTGGCCCAATTCTAAAACAAAAGTGCCAGATGTTGTAAAATTTAACTTAAATTCAAAAATGACATAATAGTAGAAGAAGGAATGGTATTCTGTGGAAATAGGATTATGGTTCCAGCAGTGTTAAAAGAATTTGTACTCGACAATCTACACAAATCACACTTTGGCATTATTAAAACAAAAGCAAGAGCTAAGACTTTGTTATCTAGTTCTCTGCGACTACTACTCAAAATGGGTAGAATTGGTTCCCCTTCACTCAAAGAATTCCAACACCATTATCAAATCCTTACAGACCATTTTCTCAACACATGGGATTCCTAGCATCTTGGTTGCAGACAACATGCTTTTTGGTTCTTCAGAATCAAAATCTTGACATGAATGTTATGTACCGAAACAACCCAGTTTTAGGGTCTAACTTCAGTCCAGCCCAACTTCTCTTGAGTAGGGTAATGAAAACTCAGCTACCAATACATGACAATCTGTAAAAACCCGAGATAGTAAAGAATTTTGAACACATGCAGCTGCGTAAGGATTTTAAAAACAAAAACCATTATGGCAAAACTGCCAAAACTAGACATGTAGAATTTCAAAAAGTTGATAATGTTTACTTTGATCAGAGTATTTGGAAGCCTACCACTGTGACTGACGTCCTGGATGCCCTAAGGTCCATACTCATTCTTGATGAGAAGGGAAGACTAAAGAGGAGAAATACCTACCATCTGAAGCAGTCCTCAGCAAGGAAATAAAGCTAACCTGTACAGCACAAGATGAACAAGCAATCCTATTAGTCAGGTGAATGTAGAGTAGTAAGGGCACATCAAGGTAAAGGAAGACTGCAAGGAGAAGGAATTAAAAGGATTCCCAGCTGAGCAAAATGTTATAAGTGAAACACTCAGGGTTGAACAGTATGTTACAGCATCATCTCGTCCTCAGAAAGCTCGTAAAACACCTCGCCATCTAGATGATAATGTGTTAAATTGAACCTATGTAAATTGTGTAGTTAAACTTCAGTGTAACCAGTAGAGACAGCGTGAATTTATAGCGTATTGTAACTGTGCTATGTTGTTAGAAGATAGACGTTATAATGCATAAGACTTTAGCTGGCATGACTGTATAAAATTGCAATTTATGATTTTGTGTACACAATACCACTACTGTTATAAGAAGGGAGATGTAGCATACATGAGATATAGTAGGTAGGACTGGTAGGTAAGCAAAAGGAAGAGAGTAAACATGTCATTGCGTATGAGTGGTTGTATAAGTTATGTAACAAGGTCAGAATAATTAAGAAGTGTGTTGAATAAAATAGAATATAACGTAAGACAGGTGTAAAGGAACAAATGAAATTTTTTATTTGTTTAACAATGTGATGTGTTTAAATACTGCTTTTGTTTTCAAACAAAATGGTTGAGACCATGATATAAACAAATTCTTTTATATACAAGGTAGTACTTATAAACAAAATCGACCATGCATAATTATTACTATCTAAAGAGTTTTTTTTTATGTATTTTATTTTAAAATAACTTATTTGATTTTTATTCTACAGTCAACTAGGATGAAAATAAATATACATTTAATTTTACATTTTGTCAACTTTCAGCACGTGAAACTCAAAATATGTATTATCAAATCTCCATCACATTAGTTTTGTTCAATTAAAATAGTAAATAATGTACATTTTCATTAAATTTATATGTTGGTGCATAAAGGGAAATTATTTTTTCGCTATATGTAATGTGGTAACATTTCACCTCAACTGACTGTGCAATGCAGACAAAAAATTCTCAAGATATGACTCAAGTTCTCCTTAGTTTCACCTTTACCTCAGATTTTCCTCACATAACTCTGCAACTGACCCTTTGATATCGAAAAATATTTTTGCTGACATGTTCCTCAAAAGCAACAGCTGGTTATTTTTGGCTTATTTAATGTGTCAATTATAGACTATAAACTACTGCAAAATTATTCAGTATAACTTCAGTGACAATCTGAAAGTGGCTAATAACAGTAAGAAAATTTTCTTTTTAAATCTGTGTTATTTGAAGTTTTATTTTTCTTTTTATTTTAAGTTAGACAAGTTTTAAAGAAATAAAGGTAAAATATTTTAAATTACTGTAGTTCTAAAGCATTCATAAGAAAGAAATGTAACTAGTGAAAATACTAACCTGGAACATAATCAGTGCAGGAGTGAAGAGGTAAATACGCAGACTTCAAAATGCTGTCAGTGTGATGGCACACTGGTTTCCACATCACCTTAGAGACTGTCATGATCTCTGGAGGTACAGTGCTCAATGCGTTACTCCTTTTTTTACATGGTGAGTTCCCCAGTAGGCCTATTGCTCCATGTGCACTGCAAGTAAGTCAGCTGTATCTCAATTAGTCAGGTGCAATCAAGAAACACAGTGCGAGTGCAATATTGTTCTATGACTAAAGTTTTCCTTCTAGGTTTGTGCACAGCACAAGTGGTGATGCTTTGTATTTCTACATGTGACAAGCACAGATATTACAGTATACCTTGTTTGAAATCAGTTGGTACTGTAATGCTATTTGTATTTAGCGTTTCGAGTTGTTGAAACTTTTTTTTGGCAGAAACTTTTCCTTCAAAAGGAACATGTAATGTTGGTAAGCAAATGCACTCGCACAAGTGTTTCAAAGACAGTCACTTTTCTAATCAGAAATGCTGCCGACATATTGCTTGCAATAGGTAACAACACTGACTGACCATGCTACAATTTACCATTCAGTATCTGATAATTGTTGCAATGGAAATTGTATTTTTTTGTCCTCTGGGCTAACTACGTTAAATTTTTCACAGTACGATCACCATACATTCATAAGAAAGCAATATCTGGAAGAACCATACTTCACCCCAAGCTGTGTTGCAGACTATTATCAAGTTAAGGGATGTAGCCAGGCATAGTTCCCACTTCAAGGTTTCAATAAATAAAAAAAGTTTTCATAGACGACTCTGGATAAAATAAGCACTTCAGCATAGCAATTTTTCAGTCAGTGTTGGAACAAAATGTCAATGGTGTTCCAGGAGTGGTAGCCTACTTGGATGACGTTTTAGTGGCTGGGCCCACTTTTGAGCTGGCGTGAGAAAGGTTAGACATGGTGTTGGCTCTGTTCATGCAGCACAATATTAAGATTAATTTGTCAAAATGCAGGTTTTTGGAGTCACAAGTCACATACTTAGGGCGTGTGATTGATAGCGCAGGAATGAGACCTTCAGACAGATTGTTGAGTGCGATAAAGGACGCACCGGAACCAGCCAACAAGATTGAACTACGGGCGTATTGTGGCTTGTTTAACTACTATGGACGGTTTATTCCCCAGCTGTCTAGCAAACTTAGTGCATTTTACGAGTTGTTGAAGCAAAATGTGCCTTGGGAGTGGGATACAGACAAAAGTAGACTCTTTCAAGAGAGTAAGGGCTGGTTTGGTCAGTGTAGTCTACTCGTCCACTTTGATCCAGCCAGGCCACTGGTATTGATTTGTGATGCATCCCCAACGCGGGTGGGAGCAGTTCTGTCACACCTTGGAGATGATGGGGACTGTCCCATTGGATTTGTATCAAAGACACTAAGTGCAGCAGAGAAGAACTATTCTCAGTTAGATCGTGAAGCCTTGACCATAATCCATGGAATAAAGAAATTTCATAATTAAATTTAAGGCATTCATTCTGGAGACTGACCATAAACCACTCACATCCATTTTTGGTGAGCAACGGGGTGTACCACCAATGGCAGCCGCAAGACTACGACGGGCTGCAATATTGGCTGCTTATGACTATGAAATTTGATACCGACCTGGTGCAGAAATTCCTCATGCTGATGCCCTCACGACTGCCAGTGGCTGACAACCAACCTCTAGAGTCTGAAGAATTTACGTTTTCACCAGTGTCCAGGTTCACTGAGACAATAAAATATTTTGCACCTACAATGGGTAGGCCCTTGCTGCCTGCAGATATTGAGCAAGCAATGAATCGGAATCCTATCCTAGCCAAAGTCAAGGATTTTACCAGATGCGGCTGGCCGAAATACATCCCAGACACACCACTGTCCCCATATTTTAGTAAACGGGCAGGGCGCCGGGTTGTCATTCCAGCATCCTTGTAGAATATTGTCTTAGCTCTGTTACATGAGGAACATGCAGGGGGAACACGGATGAAAATGTTAGCACGAAGTCACGTTTGGTGGCCAGGGCTGGACGGCCAGATAGAAGAGATGGCAAGGTCTTGCCACTGCTGCCAGAGTGTACAGTCTGCCGCTGTAAAAGTTCCATTGCAACAGTGGCCATGGCCGACACGGAAATGGCAACGCGTACATGTCGATTTCGCATCAGTAAGAGGTCGTGATTTGTTAATTGTTGTGGATGGCCACTCAAAATGGGTTGAGGTATTTCTTATGCATTCTACTACGGCAGAGGTGACTGTAGCAAAACTCAGAACTCTACTTAGCTTGTATGGGCTTCCAGAGCTGCTGGTTTCAGATAATGGGCCCCAATTCACATCTGAGGAATTCAGGTTGTTTTTGTGGAAGAATGGTATTCGTCATGCCTTAATTCCTCCGTATAGCCCACAGTCTAACGGGATGGCTGAGAGGATGGTGCAAGAGGTCAAAAAGGGGCTGTTGAAAAATATGTGTACCCAAGGTACATCAGTTGGACAATTATCTGTTTGCATACCGGAACATTCCGTCCTCAACGACAGGATCTACACCAGCAGAACTTTTCTTGTCACGACAACCTCGGACACGTCTCGAGTCTTTTGAAGCCATCGCTCAACTTCACGATGCAACCGAAGCAGGTTACCAAACAGCTTGGGGAACAACCTCACAGAATACAATATGTATTTTAAATTAATGTCACAAGCAGAGATGCACTTTCAATGTACTTTTTAGAATGCTGTCACAAGTAGCAATACTTAACAGAAAGGAAACAACGAGTGGAATCAAAGTCTTGGGGGTCTTACTAAGCATTCAAACTGGTCAATAATTAAAAATGAGTCCCACAGGGCAGTAATCTAGGGCCATTACTGTTTTTAATATACATTAATGACTTACATATGCAGATTAGCCAGGGCAACCTTTTACTCTTTTGCAGATGATACCTCAATTATACTGAAAGGGGATAATATTGAAACTCTTACGTAACAAATCAATATCACTACTCATCAGATGAATGAATGGTTTGTTAATAACAAACTTGTTCTCAATGCAACCAAAACCAATTACACAAAGTTCAAAAACTCTAAATGCAAAACCAACTCTGGTATTGACGTAAAAGTAGACAATTATCAAGTCTCACAAGTTTCGAACACTAAATTTCTAGGTGTCCACATAGATGAGCAACTTAAATTCACTGGGCACTTTATTTATGTGGCAAAAAGATTGAATTCAGTGTGTCTCGCCCTGAGACACATCTCAAATTTTGCTGACCAAAAAACCAGGTTAATGGTGTATTATGCATACTTCCACTCAATCATGTCTTTCAACATTGAAATCTGGGGAAATGGCATGGGAAACGAAAAAATCCTTAAACTACAAAAATCTGCTGTTTGCATTATTACAAAAGCCACAAGAAACTCTACGTGTAGAAACCAATTTGTTAATCTAAGTACACTAACTTTTATTAATGAGTATATTTACATAGTCTTAATTTTTACCTATCATAATAAACAGCTGTTCTCCAAACAAAAAGACATTCACACTCACTATACCAGATGAGCTGATAATTTGAGACTAACTCTACACAAAACTTATCAATTTGAAAAGAGAATCCTTCATATGGGGAGATTACTTTATAACACGCTTCCTGAAACAGTAACCACGTTAGAAAATAGCAATGCAAATTCAAATCTCACATTAAAGCAGAGCTCTTAACCCATCCCTTTTATACACTGAAGGAATTTTTTAGAGGTGGAGAATAAAAGAAAAGGATTTTGGGAAACATAACCTTGTTTACTGTATATTAACTGACCATTTCTCTACAGATTATCACATTCATTATGTACCTTTAAAAGTATATTGATTGTAAACAATTGTAGTCCTTGTTAAGTGATTTGATTTTAAAGGGATTGATTGTAATGATGCAGTCACTTAGGGGAAAATTCAATGATTTTCAATCAGTGTTATACCTTTTTACTGTGATTATGTACTTGTAAATAACTTGAGTCATAGTAAAGCTATTATGTTAATTTAATATTGTATAAAGTGATTGTAAGATAGTACCTATTGGAATTGTTGGAAAAATGGCTCACTATGCCACTATCTTTTCATTTTTGTGTATTCATAAACTAATTAATGGCAATTATGATTATATTATCATTATTATTTATTCAAAGTGTTTTGATATTGCATTACTGCAATTGCTGGAGTAACTTTTCTGTATACCATCCAATTCTTATATTTATTATTCTCCTTGATGTTGTACTTGTATATCGGTGCACTTATACTGTATATTCAATGAGGGTTTGTATATATTTCTTATACATGGGGTTTTAATTGCTGTAAACTTGACAAATTCCTATGCTACTGTACAGTTATGTACTTATGTAGTTCAACGGAATAATAAATACATACATATCCTTTCAGAAGCAATATATTTTTACAAATGCTGTCACTAGCAGCGAAAAACCCTTTTAAGGTAACATATTTTCACTTACGCTGTCACGAGCAGCATTACACCATATCATAAGAAATTTATTTTTACCACTGCTGTCACTAGCAGCAATATACAATTTTTATTATATAATACCTTACACCAATACTGTCACAAGCCGCAACATGCTACCTCAAATTTTTTACCACGCTGTCACGAGCAGCATTACACACCACCAGAACAATATATTTTCACCAAAGCTATCACGAGCAGCTATATTCTTTCTCAGTTTTAATATCATTCTTACCATGCTGTCACAGGCAGCATTACACCCTATCAGAAGTAATACACTTTTGCCTATGCTGTCACGAGCAGCAATACACCCTAACACAAGTAATATGCTTTTGCCAAAGTTGTCACAAGCAGCAATATACCTTATCAGAGGTAACATGTTTTACCAATGTTGACACAACTAGCAATATAACCTATCAGAAGTAATATATATTTATCAATGCTGTCACGAGCAGCAATACAATCTATCAGAAGTAATATATATTTACCAATGCTGTCACGAGCTGTTATATACCTTAACAGAAGAAATATATTTTGACCAATGTCACGAGCAGCAATATAACCTATCAGAAGTAATATATATTTACCAATGCTGTCACAAGCAGCAATAAAACCTATCAGAGGTAATAAATATTTACCAATGCTGTCATGAGCAGTTATATACCCTAAAATAAGAAATATATTTTGGACTGGATTTATTTGCTTGGACATACTCCATTGTAAAATAAATGACTGTCAAAAGAAAACTAAAAACAAGACATGAAAACATCAATAAGCATAATATGCTTTAGTCATCTGGATACATACACAACATGAAATTCCAAAACTGGAATCGGGACAGATAAAACAAGGAACAAACCGAAAAAAAAAAGTGAAATAACAAGTTGACATGCGACACATTGATGAGATGAAACAAAAACGCAATAGATATCAGACACAAGCAGAAGAAACAACAAACGACACAAACAATGAGATGAAATAAAACACAGTGGTTTTCCAAACAGTCAGTATTAACGACGTTTCGGGAACTGGAATCTGTTCCCGTCATCAGGTAGACACACAGGGTTCAGGAATGCGACTGATGAGGAGACTGGAAAACCCTCTGTTTCTATTGCGCTTTAGTTTCATCTCATCGTTGTGTCGCATGTCAATTTAGGTTTGTTTTTTTTTTTAGATTTTTGTCATTTCATTTATTTTCTGTTTGTTACATGTTTTATTAGACCCGATCACAGTTTTGGAATTTCATGTTGTGTATGTATCCTGATGACTAAAGCATACTATGCTTATTAATGTTTTCATGTCTTATTTTTCTAGGTTTTCTTTTGACAGACATTTATTTCGCAATGGAGTATGTTCAAGCAAATAAATCCAGTAATGCACTCACATTGCACAGTTCTTTCATAGATCAAATATATATTTTACCAATGCTGTCACGAGCACCAATACACATTTTCACAAACATTCACATGAGAAGCAATATATTTTCTCAATTGTCAAATACTGATAACCACGCCGTCACAGGCAGCAATACACCCACCACAAGTAATTTACTACTTAAACTATCCTGTCACGAGTAGCAATACACCGTATCAGAAGAAATATATTTTTACCAATGCTGTCACAAGCTGTAATATACTTCCTCAACTGTCAAATACTGATAATCATGCTGTCACAGGACTACCTCAATTTTCAAATAATTTTAACCATGCTGTCACGTGCAGCAAGACACTATCATAAGTGATATACTTTCACCACTACTGTCGCGAGCAGCAATATACAATTTTTTATATAATACCTTAAAATAACTATGTCACGAGCAGCATTATACCTTACCAGAAGTAATATACTTTTACCAATGCTGTCAAGAGCAGCAATATTCTTTCTTATTATGTATTAATACTATATTTATTTTACCAATGCTGTCACAAGCAGCAATATACTTTCTCAATTGTCAAATACTGATAACCATGCTATCACAGGTCGCAATACACATTACCAGTAATAATGTATTTTTACCAATGCTGTCACAAGCAGCAATATACCCTATCAGAAGAAGTATATTTCGACCAATGCTGTCACAAGCAGAAATACACCCTATCAGAAGTAATAACTTTTTACCTATGCTGTCATGAGCAGCTATGGTCTTTCTCAGTTGTAATACAATTTTTACGATGCTTTCTCGGGCAGCAATACACTTTATCACAAGTAATATACAACTGACTATGCTGTCACAAGCATCAATACACTATCATAATAAGTAGGCCTATACTTTTACCATTGCTGTCACGAGCAGAAATTTTCTTTCTCAGATGTAATATAATTTTATCAATGCTGTCATGAGAAGCAATATACCTGTAATTGTTATACCGGATGTATCAAAATTCATGTTACAACGCTTGAGGGTTGAAAGCCCGTATTATTTGCAACCGTTTGTGTTAACGAACATGTTGCCGGAAATGTGTAGTTAAGCCCCTGTAGCCCCAGAAAGAGTCAGCGTAGGCAACCCGTTGAGCTTTGTGCGAAACAGATGATGCTGTGGTGACTTACGCGTTTATGACGCCGGGCAGCGCTCGTATAGAGGATTGTACGATGCCGAATTCTGACCACCGCCGCTTTTTACTTCCGCTTTTCTTCCGTTCATGCCGTGCCAAAGCACTGCGTAGCGTGACATTGCAGTGTGTTTTGATATCACTGGCGGTCTGTCGTTGACTGTTCTGTCGTACAAGCAAACTCGCGGTGTCATTTCTTTCGCTGTGGTTCCTAAAAGGGCAATGTTGTAGTGAAGCTCAATGGAGTACACGTTTAGTGAGTACACGGACATGCTGCTTGTTTACGGGGAAGCTAGACAAAATGGACGAGCTGCCCGTCGTCTGTACGAAGAACGATATCCGGGCCATAGGATTCCAGCTCACACCATGTTAGCACGACTTACGCAGCGAATGCGTGATACTGGTTCATGCTCCATCACAAGACCAAATGCTGGTGCTCCGCACAGGGTTCGTACTCCCAGTTTCGAAGAGGATCTACTTCAGAGATTTGATGAGAGTCCGGATACAAGCACAAGGTCAGCAGGTTCCGATATGGACGCTGATAAAATGGCTGTTTGGCGAGTTTTTCATGAGCAACTATTGTACCCGTATCACCTTCAAAAAGTGCAACACATGGGTCCGGCGGACTATCCTCTTCGCACGACCTTTTCTCGTTGGTACATTGGAAGAGTATTGAGGAACCCCGAGTTTGCTGTTTTATTCAGCGATGAAGCCAAGTTCACTCAAGACGCTATTTTCAATTCGCAGAACAGTCATGTTTGGAATGATATCAATCCGCGTGCATCGTTTGTTACAGCTCGCCAGGAATGTTTTTCAGTTAATGTGTGGGCCGGTATTTTTGACGGCGTACTCATTGGGCCTTTTTTTGTCTTCCGCCACGACTTACCGGCGCCGGATACCTCCAATTCCTTCAGAACGAACTACCAGGTCTTCTGGAAGAGGTTCCATTGCATGTCCGACGTGTGATGTACCAACATGACGGGGCACCACCTCATTTTTCCCTGCAAGTGCGAAAGTATTTCAACCAAATTTTTCCCAACCGATGGATTGGACGAGCGGGCCCTGAAGGTCATCGGACCTAACCCCATTAGATTTCTTTCTGTGGGGTTACGTAAAAGGGCTTATCTACGCTACGCCAGTGGAAACTGTCGAAGAGCTTACACAACGAATCAATGAAGCTTTCGAAATCATAAGGACAACCCCACACATGCTACAGCGTATCCGTGAAAACATGATTCGCCGTTGCCACCTCTGTGTCGCTCAAGGTGTGCATGTTTTTGAGCAGTTACTTTAGGCTGTCACGTTAAAATGTATGCAACGAATACAATGTTGTGAAACAAAGCTGACGCTGTGATTGATTTCAGACTGAAATTACAATCTGTGCCACGATTACAAACATTAATTCCTCTTCTCGAACGTCCGCACATCCACAACATAACACTCTACAACAGGTTGCCTACGCTGAATCTTTCTGGGGCTTAACTACGCGTTTCCAGCGACATGTTTAGTGACAAAAAAAGTTTGCAAAAATAATACGAACTTTCTACCCTCAAGCATAGTAACACGAATTATGATACATCCTGTATAATACCTTTCACCAATGCTGTCACGAGAAGCAATACACCCTACCAGAAGTAATATATTTTTACCAATGCTGTCACAAGCAGCAATATTCTTTACTAGATGCAATATAATTTTACCACTGCTGTCACAAGCAGCAATATACAACTTTTTTATATACCGTATTTACCCGAAAATAGTTCAATAGTTTTTTCCAAATTTGGGAAATTAAAATGCCGGGTCTAACTATAATCGCTGAAGTATGAAACAGTCAACGAAATGATCTTTTTGAAACTGCGTGACGAGTCAATGTCAGTCTACACTACAGCCGCGCCCGTAGATTGCGAACTGTGGCGCTAGCAGTGAGCACACTCTAGATGCATCTTTACTAGTATTTCGAGCGTCAACTTGTCACTTTGTTTATTTTATGCTGTTATATTTTTACCATGCTGTCACGAGCAGCAATACACTACAGAAGAAATTTATTTTTACCAATGCTGTCATGAGCAGCAATAAACTCTCTCAATAGTAATATTCATTTAACCACGCTATCACGAGCAGTAATACAACCTATCAGAAATAATATATTTTTACCAATCCTGTCACAAGCAGCAATATTCTTTCAAAATCGTAATATACTCATTTTACCAATCCTGTCACAAGCAGCAATATACTTTCTCAATTGTCATATATGTATAACATTGCTGTCACGAGAAGCAATACTGTATTTATCCGATTGTAAGCCGACGCTTTTTTTTTTGGTTTCGGACCTTAAAAAATCCTGCCTCAGCTTACAATCAGGTTCAATCATTTTAGATACAGTTTTGACCAAATATAAGTAAATACGTTTGTAAAACTGGCAATACACCTTCATCAGTACCGATACGGACATAAACGTGAACCTAATTCATATAAATATGTAGTTATTGCTAGACGGAGTGTGATCTGTAGCAATATCACGGCCGGCCAAAAGATGTCGCCGCACCGCCGCCAGCTAGCCCTTGGGCTCGAGTGTGCCATTCTGGCAACAGTGTAGGTAGTTGCCGGCTTCCTACGGTACACGCGAGCAGCCAGTCCGCTACGGTACAGCTACTGCCGTGTATGCTGCTTGTACCGATTTATATGTAATACATAGTTGCTAAGTTTCAAAATGAAGAGAAGACATTATACAGCCAAGTTTAAAAAAAAGTCATCAAATATGCCGAGGAAACGTCTAATCTCGCTGCTCAAAGACATTTCGAGGTTGATGAAACAAACGTACGAAGGTGGAGAAAACAAAAGGAGGAACTCCGCACATGTGCAAGCAGAAGAAAAACTTTCGGGGGACCAAAACGAGGACGTCACCATGCACTGAAGATCGATTTGAAGGATTTTGTTAACATTCAGCAGGCAAAATGTTTGCCTGTGAATGCAGAAATCCTTCAAACTAAGGCACGGGAAATCGCCCGGGACACTAAAATACTGCCAACGGACTTCAAATGCAGTCACTGGGTGCAGCTATTCATGAAACGTTAGGGGTTTTCTCTTCGTCGGCGTACGTCAGTTGCGCAGAAACTACCACCAGATTATGAAGAAAAGCTAATTAAGTTCCAGCGTTTCGTGATAAAGCAGTGGCAAGAAATGAATTGGGAACGGTGACCAAACACCTGTCTACTTTGACATGCCGGCTAACTGCACGGTAACGCTGACAGGAAGTAAAGAGGTGAAGATACTGACTGCTGACTGTGAAAAACAGCGCATGACTGTGATGCTGGCGTGCACAGCAGATGGGTACAAATTGCCCCCCCTACGTTATCTTAAAACACAAGACACTGCCGAAGGATGAATTGTTTCCAAAAACAATGGTCATTCGGGCGAATGAAAAGGGACGGATGGCCACTGAAAACGAGCTCGAATGGATTCAGCTGGTGTGGCAAACGACGTCCCGGAGCATTGTTGTGACTACCTAGTCTGCTCGTCCTGGATGCCTATGCGGGGCATAGAACAGCGAAAGAAAGAGGTCCTGGAAAAGGAGAAGACCGACTTGGCTGTTATTCCCGGGGGAATGACGTCCGTGTTGCAACCATTGGACGTTTCTATCAATAAGCTTTTTAAGGACACCCTTAAAAAGTTCTATACCGATTGACTTTGCAGAGAGGACAAGATGTTGACCCCTACTGGACATGTGAAACGTGCAAGCTTATCGCAAGTTTGTGCATGGATTGAGGTAGCGTGGCAAAACATTACTAGTGACGTGATAGTCCACGCATTTAAGAAGTGCTCAATATCAAATGAGCTTAACGGTACCGAAGACGATGCTCTGTGGGGTGCTAGTGATAAGGAACTGTCTAGTGATGACGCAAACACAGAATCTGAAGATGAAGATGATGTTCAGCCAGGGCCGAGCAGTGCACAATAGGTTGTGTTTTTGTGTGTGTGTGTGTCTATATATATATATATATATATATATATATATATATATATATATATATAAAACAATGAGAAGACGTTTTTGTTATAAAAAAAATAGTGAATGTAAAAGTTTAGTATAAAAAATACAAAAAAACTTTTATGGTGTGCATATAGTACTAACATAATTTTTTATGCCAGCTCATTCATATGATAAATTCACGGTTCTATTAAAGGCCTGATTCCATATTTACCTATCTACCACCCGTACGTTACTGACATAAAAAATGTTTGGGAGCGGCTACAACTACAACTTCTTTACGCTTTGCCGGCCGGCTGTCAGTCTGCCTGCAGTAGTAAACTGTAGGTACACTGCACCAGGACGTGCCGAGTGTCGAGTCGAACTACAATGCTGGGCCGTGCCGAGCCAGCATCCTCGCATGCGTGACGTGTCTCGCCTGAGCCCTGCCCATTCCATTGTCTCTCACATCCGGCAGGCGGAAAGAAAAATCAGCGTCTCTAAAGACCGGAGAGGTTAAAGGGCCGTAAAAATTTGTCATTATTCTCCCGTGTACGTGACCTTTAATATTTGGCTTACAATTGATGTCATATTTATTAATTTTTTTCAAAGTTTTGAAAGTTAGGGGTTGGCTTACATTCGGTGTTGGCCTACAATTGAGTAAATACGGTATACTTACATACGCGGACAGGCTGCAGTACTGTTTTAAAGCAAACAAAGTGACAGCCAAGGAGGAGGAGAAAGCGATCTTTTTCACAGTATGCGGGGACAAACTATACATCTTGGCGGCATCACTGGGCCTTCCCCAAGGCTACGAGTGAAGTGGACCTAGATGTAATTTTTGCGGCGTTATCGAAACACTTCAACCCTAAGCCTAGCAAGATACTGGAGTCCTATAAATTCCACAAACGTGACCAACAGTCGAGGGAGTCGATTGCGGAATATGTGGCCGAGCTGCGGCGGCTGTCAGTCCATTGTAACTTAACTGACCTGAACAGAATATTGCATGATCGGTTAGTGTGTGGGGTGCGCGACAAGTCCTTGCAACATGCTATGCTGGCCAAGGAAACCTTGTCATTTCAGTCCGCCCTAGACATGACCACTGCTGCCGAAGCAGCTACACAGTGTCGGCGACCTGAAAGAAGAAATATGTGAAATGGCAGAAGCAGTACACCAGGTAAGCTTTGGTCTTCCCAGACATCATGCTGTGTCGCGGAACACAATGACCTGGGGTACGGTTCCAGCTTCGCAGAAGCAGATGCCAGAACCACCATACTGTTGGCACTGTAATGGTTCTCACAGTGCAGAGAGTTGCAAACATCGCTCCACAAGGTGCAATTACTGCTCCAAACAAGGACACCTTGAGCGAGCGTGTATCTCCAAAAAGAAACTGGGGGCCAAATCGAAAGGATGCACATGGGACCGAGACACCACCAGGCAAAGAGTGGAGTCCTTTACGTGACAGAACAGAGGGACTCATCTGGAGAGGACACAGCCTTGTACAGCCTGTACCAAGTGCAGTCTCGTATGCTTCCATGTTAAACCCACCAATGAAAATTCAGGTGCAGTTGGATGGCAGGCCCTTGGAAATGGAAGTAGACACTGGGGCGGGATTCACTGTTATCAGCCGCGACACCTGTGAATGATAATGGCCAAGTAGGCCAGAGCTCCAAGCAGCTAATCTGTTGTTGCACACCTTGTCCCAGAAGAAGCTACAAGTTCTAGGCTCATTAGAAGTGTGTATGCAGACAGATGTTGCAGATGTCAGGTTACCACTGTTGGTAGCGGAAGGCAGTGGACCTAGTCTCAGGACGGAGCTGGCTGGAACCCCCAGGCATTTCAGTGGAGGGGGTGCTAACGATGCGGGCAAATGTGTCAGCAAGCATAGAGACTCAACTCCCTAACGTGTTTGCCAGTGCAGAACTGGGACACTATGTCGGGCCACCAGTGAGCATACAAATCAAACCAAATGCACAACCTATTTTACGGAAACGCAGGTCAGTGCCGTTTGCGCTACGCGAAAGCTGTCAGCAATGAGATTGACAGACTGGTGGAGCAAGGTGTATACGAGCCCATGACATATTCTAAGTGGGCCATCCCCATAGTTGCTGTATGCAAGGCTGACGGGTCTGTGCGCATTTGTGGAGATTACAACTGTTCAGTGAATCGAGTGTGTCAGACTGAAATTTACCCCCTGCCAACAACTAACGAAGCTTTCTCCAACTTATCAGGTGGCAAGGTATGCACCAAATTGGACCTTGCAGATGCATATTTGCAGGTGGCAGTAGATGAAGGTACTGCAGACTTGCTTACGGTAAACACCACAAAGGAGTTATATAGTGAAACGCTTGCCATTTGACATCAAGTGTGCTACAGCGGTTTTCCAAAGGATGATGGAAATCCTGCTTGCTGGCATTGAAGGAGTTGTCGTCTTGCTGGAACAACTGTAGAGCAACACTGGCAGTGAGTTCATCACGTTCTTGGTTGTATCGAAAGGGCAGGGTTACGGCTAAAAGAGGGAAAGTGTGTCTTCGCTGCATCATCAGTCAAGTTTTTGGGGTACCTGGTGGACAGTGCTGGAATACACCCGACACAGACCAAAGTAGACGCCATCCACCACGCTCCAACCCCCACTTGTAAGAAAGAGCTGGAGGCCTTTTTAGGGCTGCATTTTCTGCATGATAAGGCCAGTGTAGCTGAACCACTTCACCACCTACTCGACAAGGGTCAGCAGTGGGAGTGGACGGTAGCTCATGACAGGACGTTAGATGCAGTAAAAGAGTTGCTTCAGTCTGATGCCATTTTAGCACATTAAAGTGTATCAAATCCGGTAACCTTGACATGTGATGCCTCAGAGTATGGGCTTGGGGCAGTTCTGGCTCATGTGGAAACTGATGGAAGTGAAAGAGCTATCACATTTGGTTCACGGACACTACACAAACATGAAAGAAACTATGCACAAATAGACAAGGAGGCTTTAGCCATTATGCTCTAAGTAATTAAGTCCAGGCAGTATGTTACGGCTAGACCTTTTACAATTATCACCAACCATCAGCCCCTGTTGCGATTGCTGAACCCCAACAGGCAAACTCCCGACATTCGATCCCCCAGGTTACTGCAGTGGAGTTTGTTGTTACCTATGTTTAACTACAAGATCGAATACCAGCCTGGGCCGAGCATCGGACACGAAGATACCTTAAGCAGACTGCCTGTCACAGTCCAAGAACAAGCAGTTCAATTAGCAGGGGATGTGTTAATGTTAGAGGTATTGCCCGACCCCCCCAGTCGAGGCCCCAAGAATCGCAGCTTTGATGGAAGCAGATCCTGTGCTGTCTGTAGTCAAGCAAAATTGCACTTTAGGTTGGGCAAGGAGTGGGGCAGTCAGAGGAGCTCAGGCCATATTGGACCAGACGAGATGAATTGTCGATCAACTGTTTCTTATGGGGGAGCAGAGTGGTGATTCCTCCAGAACTGCGGAAGGACTTGTTACTGATGCTGCATGCTAATCATGATGGCATAGTCAAATCCAAAGCGGTAGCACGAAGCTACATGTGGTGGCCCAAGATGGATGTGGATATCGAGAAGATGGTAGGGCGATACCAGCAGTGCCAACAGTCACGAGCAAACCCACCTAAGCAGAGATGTCAGCTGGAACAAGGAAACTAAACCTTGGGCCAGAGTCCACGTAGACTTTTTTGGACTATTTCAAGGCAGGGTTTTCCAGATTGCAATGGATGCCTACTTCAAGTGGCCTGAAGTGAAAATGGTGAAGTTTATGTCCTCGCAACAGTTGTGCGGGAGTTGAGGGACATGTTTAGCGTCCATGGCTTACCTGAATGTTTAGTCTCAGATAACGATTCTGCTTTTGTATCTCGAGAGATTGGTGATTTTTCAAGGAAGAATGGTATTCGGCTAATGCGCATGACACCATTTCACCCGTCAAGTAATGGGCAAGCAGAGCACATTGTCCAGACAGTGAAGAATAAGTTGAAAAAGGTCATCGAGGGGGACTGGCAGACCCTATTAGCAAGAGTATTGTTTGCACTGCGCACCACTCCTGTGGCTGGTAGTCATGACCACCTCAACCTGCAGCAGTAGACCAGAGTTGACATTTCAGTGCAAAAGATGCTGTCTGGTACAGGATCTACAATAACAGGAGTGCAAAGTGGAGGCCAGAAGTGATATCTGGCCAGAACGGCACGCAGAATTACATTGTCACGGTTGAAGATGGGCAAGAGAACAGGCGTCATTGGGACTAGGTCTGGATCAGCAGCTAGGGAGCCAGGCAATGGCCAGGTCCCACACAAGGAGCCCTCTGCGAGACGCAAGACTGCTGCTTGGAGAGGGAGTAGCCAGGGAGGCAAACCTGTCAGTAGCCAGCATGAGAATAACCACCCTAATGCCCATGAGTTTGCTGAAAGTACACAGGAAGGAGGTCAAGAAACCCCAGCGCTGCGGTCCGCAGAGCGTGCTGTCCAGAGTTCCTCAAGCACCATCTCGGAGGGACAACATCCAGCCATGGGAGAGCTCACCATGGCACTGGAAGATGACGGTGACTGAGTCCCTTCCGGGGATTTGGAGTGGGCAAGAGCTGCTACAAGCCATCTAACAGCCGTTACCCATCGAGAGTGAGATGCCAAACGGAGAAGTTATGGATTATATGTAATGATTAGTGTGTAGTGTGTAGGTTGTGACCAGCGCAAGATTAATATTGTATCATATGTGCTGTAACTGTGTTCTAACCTCAACGTTGGGTTTGGGGAAGTTTATTTAAAGGGGAGGAGGTGTTATGTACCGTAATATGATGATGGTAGTGGTGTGCGCTATTAGTGCAATGAACTGCGATGGCATGAAACCAGCCAAGGTGCGGTTGCCTCGACTCGCTTGAAATACCACCTCGATCAGGACCATGTCAGGCTGCCTGAAAGTGACATGCAAAAAGTCTAGACAGTTCATAATATATTTTTACCAATTAAACATGAGCAGTAATATTCCTTATCAGAATTAATATTCTTTTACAAATGCTGTCACGAGCAGCAATAAACTTTAACAGAAGTAATATATTTTACCCCATGCAGTCACGAGCAGCAATATACTTCCTCAATTGTCAAAAACTGACAACAATGCCGTCACAGGCAGCAATACGCCATATCATAAATAATAAATTTTTCCCAACGCTGTCACGAGCAACAATATACTTTCTCCGCAGTAATATTCTATCTACCATGCTGTCACGAGCAGCTGTATAGTTCTTCAGTGGTAATATTCTATTTACCATGCTGTCACAAGCAGCCATACAAGTAATATATTTTCACCAATGCTATCAAGAGCAGCTACATTCTTTCTCAGTTTTAATAACTTTTTACCGTGCTGTCTCGAGCAGCAAAACATCCTATCACAAGGAATATACATTTACTATCCTGTCACAAGCTGCAATGTACTTCCTCAATTGTCAAATGCTGATAACGATGCTGTCACAGGCCGTAATACACTACCTCAATTTAAAAATATTTTAACCAAGATGTCACGAGCACCAATACATTATCATAAGTGATAAACTTTCACCACTGCTGTCACAAGCAGCAATATACAATTTTTTTATATAATACCTTTCAACGATGCTATCACCTATACCTACCCAGAAATAATACATTTTTTACAAATGCTGTCAAGAGCAGCAATATTCTTTCTTAATATTAAAATAATCATTTTACCAATGTTGCCACGAGAAGCAGTACACTTTCAAAATTGTAAATTACTGGTAACCATGCTATCTCAGAAGGCAAAACACCTTTCAGAAACAATATATTTTCACCAATGCTGCCACGAGCAGCAATGTACTGCCTAAATTGTCATACAGCTGTATAACCATGCTGTGTCCTGCTGCAATAGCCTATCCAGATGTAATATTTTTAACAATGCTGTCATGAGCAGCAATATAAATTATCAATTTTCGTACATACATATGTCCATGCTGTCACGTGCAGCAAAACACCTTACCAAAAGTAATATTCTCACCAATGCTATCACTAGTAACAATATAATATCTCAATTGTCGTATACCTATAACCATGCTCTCACGAGCAGCATTACACCTGATCAAAAGTATTATTTTCACCAATGCAGTCACAAGCAATAATGTAACTTCTCAATTGTCAAATAATGATAATCATGCTGTAACAGGCAGCAACACGCCCTATAAGAAATAATTTATTTCAATTTTCTTTAAACAAAGCTGTCACGAGCAGCAATATTCCTTATCACATGCCAAATTCTTTAAACATGCCAAATTCTTTAAACAATAGTGTCAAGAGTAGTAATACACATTACCAGAAGTAATATTTTTGCAAATGCTGTCACAAGCAGTAATATACTTCCTCAAATGTCAAATACTGATTTCCATGCTGTCACAAGCAGCAATAATACGCCCTATAAGAAATAATATATTTTTTCCAGTGCTATCATGAGCAGCTATATTCTTTCTCAATTGTAAATTAGTCATTTCACCAATCCTGTCACAAGCAGCAATAAACTATATCAATAGTCAAATACGAATAACATTACTGACACGAGCAGCAATATACTTTCTCAATTGTCATATACCCATAATCATGCTGTCACGAGGAGAAATACACCTTATTAGAAGTAATATAATTTAACCAATGCTGTCACAAGCAGTAATACACATTAACAGACATATTTTTTGTACCAATGCTGTCACGAGCAGCAATACACATTATCAGACGTGATATATTTTCACCAATGCTGTAACGAGCAGCAATATAGGTACTCAATTTCATTCTATTAACATGCTGTCACAAGCAGCACTGCAACTTATAAGAAGTAATATTTTCACCAATGCTATAACTATCAGCAATATACTTTTTACATTATAAATATTCATTTTACCATGCTATCACAGAGCAGTAATATTCTTTCTCAGTTGTAATAATCTTTTTACAATGTTGTTTCAAGCTGCTATACTTTTTCAGTTGTAATACCCTTTTTACCATATTGTCATGCGTTGCAATATACTTTCTCAGTTGTAATATACTTTTTACCATGCTGTAACGAGCAGCAGTATACGTTCTCAATTGTCATACCTATAACCATGATGTCTCAAGCAGCATTACACCTTCTCAATTGTCATATACCTATAACCATGCTGTTACAAGCAGCAACAAAACTTATCTGAAGTAATATATCTACCAATGCTGTCACGAGCAGCTAAACACTTTATCAGAAAAAAAAAAAATATTTATACCAATGCAGTCACGAGCAGCTAAACACTTTATCAGAAAAAAAAAAATATTTATACCAATGCAGTCACGAGCAGCAATATATCACAATTGTCATATACCTATAACTATGCAGTCACATACCGCAATACACATTATCAGACGTAATATTTCACCAACGCTGTCACTAGCAGCAATGTACTTTCTGAATTGTCATATACTTATAACCATGCTGTCACGGGCAGCAATATACTTTCTCTAAAGGAAAATTTCCTATTTTTTTATTATATTTTTATTTAAAAGTGTGTTGAATTTAATGAACAACAGTACCATACTTTCTTTCATTGCATCTGTATAACTCTATAAAAACTTAAATTCAATGAGCAGTCTGCTTGGCAAAATCGTGAACCGTCATAATGATTTCTCTGTGACGTCACGATACTGTAAATATTAATGTACATAACACACAAATGACAACATACGTTCAAATCGTGAAAATGTGTTAAATAAAGTAGTTTATGCAGTCCAATATGGCTTGATCTACGAAGAGTATAAATATGGATAGTAGTTTGATTGTGCAGCAATAAAACATGTTCTGAATAAAATCTTAAATTTAGTGCCATCTGATAAATCAAGGCTAACCGTATGGTTTAAATTTCAGGAAGAGACCTAATGGCCTGTTAATAACGACAAAAGTACAGTTTACATGTGTAATGCTGCATTGTGTAACACACGACACAATTATCATAAAATAAATAAGATCTTTTAAGTTAAAAATTGCGGTCAGAAGCGTGCATTTTGCAAGACAAATTCTCTGCAGCTGTAGTGTTTTGGCTGTTTCACAGGCTGCGGCAAAGTAATTAGTCAATAGGCCAGTTAAAGACCTCTCACTTGTCATATACTTATAACCATGCTGTCACGAGCAGCAATATACTTTCTCAATGGACATATACCTATAAGCATGCTGTCACGAGCAGCAATAAATTTTCTCAATTGTCATATACCTATAAGCATGCTGTTACGAGCTGAAATATACTTTCTCAATTGTCATATACCTATAACTATGCTGTCACGTACCACAATACACCTTATCAGACGTAATATTTCATTAATGCTGTCACGACCAGCAATATTACTCAATTGTAATATACCAATAACCATGCTGTCAGGAGCAGCAATATACTTTTTTAATGTAATATACCTATAACCATGCTGTCACGAGCAGCAATATACTTTTTTAATGTAATATACCTATAACCATGCTGTCACGAGCAGCAATATACTTTTTTAATGTAATATACCTATAACCACGCTGTCACGAGCAGCAATATACTTTCTCAATTGTCACATACCTATAACCATGCTGTCACGAGCAACAATATACTTACTCAGTTGTCATATACCTATAATCATGCTGTCACGAGCAGCAATATACTTTCTCAATTGTCATATACCTATAACCATGCAGTCACATATCGCAGTACACGTTACCAGAAATAATTTTTTCAGTAATGTTGTCACGAGCAGCAATATACTTCCTCAATCGTAATATACCTATAACCATGCTGTCATGAGCAGCAATATACTTTTTCAATTGTCATATACCTATAACTATACTGTCACGAGCCGCAATATACTTACTCAATTGTCATATACCAATTGCCATGCTGTCACAATCAAAAACAAAACTTATCAGAAGTAATATTTTTGCCAATGCTGTCACGAGCAGCTATATACTTTCTCAATTGTCATATACATATAACTATGCTGTCATGAGCAGCAATATACTTTCTCAATTATCATATACCTATAACCATGCTGTCACGAGCTAAAATATACTTTCTCAATTGTCATATACCTATAACTAAGCTGTCACGTACCACAATAAACTTTATCAGACGTAATATTTCATTAATGCTGTCATGAGCAGCAATATTAATCAATTGTAATATACCAATAACCATGCTGTGAGGAGCAGCAATATACTTTTTTAATGTAATATACCTACAACCATGCTGTCACGAGCAGCAATATACTTTTTTAATGTAATATACCTATAACCATGCTGTCACGAGCAGTATTATACTTTCTCAACTGTCATATACCTATAACCATGCTGTCACGAGCAGCAATATACTTTCTCTTTTATATACCTATATACATGCTGTCACGAGCAGCAATATACTTTCTCAGTTGTCATATACCTATAACCATGCTGTCACGAGCAGCAATAAAATTGCTCAATTGTCGTATACATATAACCATGCGGTCACGAGCAGCTATATAACTACTCAATTGTCATATACCTATAACGATGCTGTCACGAGTAGTAATATACTTTCTCAATTGTCGCATATATATAAACCATGCGGTCACGAGCAGCAATATATCTACTCAATTGTCATATACCTATAACGATGCTGTCACGAGCAGTAATATACTTTCTCAATTGTCATATACCTATAACCATGCTGTCAGGAGCAGCAATATACTTTCTCAATCGTAATATACCTATAACCATGCTGTCACGAGCAGCAATATAATTGCTCAATTGTCGTATACCTATAACCATGTCGTCACGAGCAGCAATATACTTCCTCAATAGTCATATACCTATACCTATTCTATCACGTATCGCAGTACATCTTACCAGAAGTAATCTTTTCAGTAATGTTGTCATGATCAGGAATATACTTTCACACTTGTCATATACCTATAACCATGCTGTCACGAGCAACAATACACTTTCTCAGTTATCATATACCTATAACCATGCTGTCACGAGCAGCAATATACTTACTCAGTTGTCATATGCCTATAATCATGCTGTGTCACGAGCAGCAATATATCATCTCAATCGAAATATTCTAATAACCATGCTGTCACGAGCAGCAATATACTTTCTCATTCGTAATATACCTATAAAAACGCTGTCACGAGCAGCAATATACTTTCTCAGTTGTCATATACCTATAACCATGCTGTCACGAGCAGCAATATACTTACTCAGTTGTCATATACCTATAATCATGCTGTCACGAGCAGCAATATACTTTCTCAATTGTCATATACCTATAACCCTTCTGTCACGAGCAGCAATATACTTTCTCAATCATAATATACCTATAACCATGCTGTCACGAGCAGCAATATATTTCTCAGTTGTCATATACCTATAACCAAGCTGTCACATATCGCAGTACACCTTATCAGAAGTAATCTTTTCAGTAATTATGTCACGAGCAGCAATATATTTTCTCAGTTACCATATGCTGTCACGTGCAGCAATATACTTTCTCAATTACCATATGCTGTCACGAGCAGCAATATACTTTCTCAATTACTATATGCTGTCACGAGCAGCAATATAATTTCTCAATTGTCATATACCTGTAACCATGCCGTCACGAGCAGCAATATACTTTCTCACTTGTCATATACCTATAACCATGCTGTCACGAGCAGCAATATACCTACTAAATTGTCATATACCTATAACCTTGGTGTCACGAGCCGTAATATACCTTCTCAATTGTCATATACCTGTAACCATGCTGTCACGAGCAGCAATATACCTACTAAATTGTCATATACTTATAACCATGCTGACAAAAGCAGTAATATACTTTCTCAATTGTCATATATCTATAATCATTCTGTCACGAGCAGCAATATACTTTCTCAATTGTCATATACCTATAACCATGCTGTCACGAGCAGCAATATACCTCCTCAATTGTCATATACTTATTTTCATTCTGTCACAATCAGAAACACAACTTATCAGAAGTAATATTCTCACCAATGCTGACACGAGCAGCACTATACTTTCCCAATTGTCATATACCTATAATCATTCAGTCATGAGCAGCAATATACTTTCTCAACTGTCATATACCTCTAGTATTCTGTCACGAGCAGGACACATTATCATAAGTAATATAATTTTAATAATGCTGGCACGAGCAGCAATATACTTTCTCAATTGTCATAAAATAATAAACATGCTGTCAAGAGCAGCAATATTTTATAATTTCTCAATTGTCATATACCTATAACTATGCTTTCACATACCACAATACACCTTATCAGACGTTATATTTCATTAATGCTGTCACGAGTAGCAATATTACTCATTTGTAATATACAAATAACAATGCTGTCGCGAGCAGCAAATTACCATTTGAATTGTAATATACCTATAACCATGCTGTCACGATCATGCTATATACTTTCTCAGTTGTCATATACCTATAACGATGCTGTTACGAGCAGCAATATACTTTCTCAATCGTAATATACATTTAACCATGCTGTCACGAGAAGCAATATACTTTCTCAATCGTAATGTACCTTTAACCATGCTGTCACAAGCAGCTATATACTTTCTCAATTGTTATATACCTATAACCATGCTGTCACGAGCAGCAATATACTTTCTCAATTGTCATATACCTATAACCATGCTGTCACGAGCAGCAATATACTTTCTCAATTACCATATGTTGTCACGAACAGCAATATACTTTCTCAATTACCATATGCTGTCACAAGCAGCAATATACTTTCTCAATTGTCATATACCTAAAACAATGCTGTCACGTTAAACAATAAACATCAGACGTAATATTGCACAAATGCTGTCACGAGCAGCAATTTTACTCAATTGTCATATACCTATAAACATGCTGTCACGAGCAGCAATATACTTTCTCAACTGTAATTTACCTATAACCATGCTGTCACAATCAGCAATATACTTTCTCAATTTCATATACCTATAACCATGCTGTCACAGGCAGTAATATACTTTCTCAATTGTCATATACCTATAACCATGCTGTCACGTGCAGCAATATACCTACCACATTGTCATATACCTATAACCATGCTGTCACGAGCAGCAATATACTTTCTCAACTGTCATATACCTATTTAATTCTGTTACGAGCAGAAACACACCTTAACAGAGAAAAAAAATATTTTTATAATAATGCTGGCACGAGCAGCAATATACCTCCTCAATTGTCATATACCGTTTACCATTCTGTCACAATTCGAAACACAAATTATCAGAAGTAATATTTTCACTAATGCTGTCACTAACAGCAGTAGACTTTCTCAATTGTCATATACCTATAACCATGCTGTCACGAGCAGCAATATACCTACTAAATTGTCATATACCTATAACCATGCTGTCACGAGCAGCAATATACTTTCTCAATTGTCATGTTCCTATATCCTTGCTGTCACGAGCAGCAATATACTTTCTCAATTGTTATATACCCATAACCACGCTGTCACATATAGCAGTACACCTTACCAGAAGTAATCTTTTCAGTAATGTTGTTACGATCAGCAATATACTTTCTTAATCGAAATATACCTATAACCATGCTGTCACGAGCAGCAATAAGCTTTCTCAATTGTCATATACCTATAAACATGCTGTCACGAGCAGCAATATATTTATTCAATTGTCATATACCTATAACCATGCTGTCACGAGCAGCAATGTATTTACTCAATTGTCATATACCTATTACAATGCTGTCACAATCAGAAACACAACTTATCAGAAGTAACACTTTCACCAATGCTGTCACGAGCAGCAATATACTATCTCACTTGTCATATACCTATAACCATGCTGTCACGAGCAGCAATATACTTATTCAATTGTCATATACCTATAACCATGCTGTCACGAGCAGCAATATACTTTCTCACTTATCATATACCTATAACCGTGTTGTCACGAGAAAGCAATATACTTTTTCATTCGTAATATACCTATAACCATGCTGTCACGAGCAGTAATATACATTCTCAATTGTAATGTACCTATAACCATGCTGTCACGAGCAGCAATATACTTTCTTGATTGTCAAATACCTATAACCATGCTGTCACAGTCAGCAACACACACTATCATAAGTATTTCCTTTTACCTATGCCATCATGAGCAGCAATATTCTTTATCAGGGCTTGTACTTTTACTACTACTGTCACACATCTTATCAGAAGTAATTTAATTTTTTACAAATGCTGTCACGAGAAGCAATATAGCTTATAAGAAGAAATATATTTTGACCAATGCTGTCACAAGCAGCAATATACTTTATTAATAGGAAAATTTCCTATTATTTTTTCAATTTTTATTTAAAAGTGAGTTTAATTTAGCTAAGAACGGTAACATACTTTCTGTCATTGTGTCTGTATAACTCTATAAAAACATAAATGAAATGAGCTGTCTGTTGTGCGCGGTAAAATCGTTAACCGTCATGATAATTTCTCTGATGACACAATACTGTACATACTTATGTTGGTAATACACAAACGACAACAT
>PNEQ01114371.1:0-44041 GCA_003012365.1 Medauroidea extradentata
CCCCCAGCCCCAGAGTAGTGTACTGACGGCGTGCATTGGCTTTGCCTCCAGTCCTAAGTAGTGTATGAACAGCGCGCCTTGTCGTTACTTCCAACGCCTGCTCAGAATATAAGTGTACTGAAATCATGCATTATCTTTACCCCCCAGCCCCAGAGTAGTGTACTGACGGCGTGCATTGGCTTTACCTCCAGTCCTAAGTAGTGTATGAACAGCGCGCCTTGTCGTTACTTCCAACGCCTGCTCAGAATATAAGTGTACTGAAGTCATGCATTATCTTTACCCCCGCAGCAGCAGAGTAGTAGGTATACTGACGGTGTGCTTTGTCTTGCCCCACGCAGTTCCGCCCATGCTGTGGATACCGCACCAGCTGGTGGGAGCGCCGCTGGGCTACAGCGTCACGCTGGAATGCTTCACGGAGGCGCACCCCACGTCGCTGAACTACTGGACGAGGGAGGACGGCCACATGATCCACGACAGCCGCAAGTACCGGTCCGAGAACAACGTCGGCACGCCCTCCTACAAGACGCACATGAAGCTGAGCATCGTGAACATCCGGGAGGCCGACTACGGCACGTACAAGTGTGTCGCCAAGAACCCCCGCGGAGAGACCGACGGCACAATAAGACTTTACAGTAAGTACAGTCAGTTCACGAGTCTAGCCGTGATTCCAGGGCCTTGCAGATATGTCACGTTGCCGTATCAGTTTAAATTATGCAGTCCCATTACAATTGCTGCCAGTATGTAATATTTTTAAGTTGATGTATTGGTATGTGAGGCACAAAACCAATGGAGCACTACGGGTGGCGCTGACAGGCGTATGTAATGCAGTATTACCTTAACGCGCAAGCCACTAATCTGAGCGTGAAGTGTTTCAATATTATAATTTTATATTGGAGCTTTAAGTGGTGTACGCGTAATTTTATTCAGGAGAAGTTTTTATCCATATTTCTTTGGAATCTGGTTGGTATTTTCCCACATGCGACAATGTTAAAAGCATTTTCAAGTTATTTTTAGGAGCAAAATTTCATGTTAATTTAAGGGTGCGGAATTTCTTTATGTCTGAGAATATAGTTTAAAGCGTGTGTACTTTCTGTTCGTACTGAAATGTAATGCGCGTTTGGAAGTTACGTCAGGAAACGAGCAACCGAAGTTCACTGCAACATATTACACTTTACCCTATTTTGTGATTCTTTAGCTATCACGCCAAAAGTGCTATGGTGTTAATTTTCAGTTTACGATGAATGAACTGATTTTACTCTGTTGCTAGACATCCAGAAATTTATACCCTCACTAATAGGTTACGGTATACGTCAGAAATATCTGAACGTTCTAGCAGATGCACTCTAACATTTCCCATTGGTTAAGTTTACAGTACAGACAATGGTTTATAGTTGCTGAAAGCTTAAATGTTTCTTTATAATTTGCCCGGAGTCCCCAGGATATGCTTTTAATGTCAGGGGTCAACTACTAAATTAACATAGAAGTATCACCATTTTGATTACAGAGGGCCCCAAAATATCTGCGAATATTTCGTGGCATTGCACATAACAGAAGCACAATTTAGGAATAAATTTCACACAGGATACATTCAATAGCATTTGAAACTCAGCCTCGTCCAGTACAACACCAGTCAGGTACTAACTTTCTATTCAGCGTGTACAGTGCTGGACAAATGCAAACTTATTTTGCAAAGTGACCAGCAGGTAAGCGAAGTCAATAATGTTATTTAACAAACCGTGGTGCGGCCTATGAGATAAATAGTGAACACTTGATATTTTATATTTCAGTAACATTTGACCGACGTATGCACCACTACTCTAATTTTTTAAGCGACAACAGAAAAAATAAGTAAGAATAAATTACCAGCTAAATTTTCTTTGTTGCATCATTCATAAATTTGTTATAATTCGATTAGTCACAGCACGTGATAAAATTTTGTTTATTTCTTTTTTACCTTCACGGTATTAAAATTTCAATCATTTCAGAAGTTACAATGTGGCAATGGGTAGTAAATAATCACCAACGTCTCCTATGAGTGATAATCAGAACAAGTCTCACACAAAACTGATGATTAAATTTAGGGGCTGTTAAAATATTATAATGGCGAAACTGCCAATTATATACTATTTTTCGGGCGATTTAGCAAAAAAATATAATTTAAAGTACAACAAAATAATCCGGATATTTATTTGTCATAATTGAAGTCTTTTGGAATTATTTGGTAACTATGACTAAGTACTCTAATTTAATGGACAACAAAGTATTTATGAAATATATGGTGTTTTCTTGCAAAAGAAACTAAACTAGGACATGTAAACAAAAATGTTTGTGATGCAGGTTTCTAACAGAACGGGGTAGTTAATAATCTAACTAATACACGGGTCTGTACCACTCAGTATAGCATATCAGGGAATCATCACATGGCGGGGCGAGGTCAGGGGAACGCGTTGGCCATCGACTGCGTCGTCGCGCACTCGTCAATATTCCGCGCCCTGTGAGGCGTCATTCAACGCGGCGCGACGGTTACACGGTCCCACTGACAGGCCCGAGTCTATTTCCGGCCTCGGTGCTTCATTAAAGTCGCAATGCCACGTGAGGGTCCTCGTCAGGCTGTCGGCTGTGCCATTATCGTGGGCACGTGGCCGGTACAATTTCGCCACGTGTACCAAAATTACGCTACTTTGCGTGAGAAAACTTCTCAAGTAGAAGATATTTCGGACTTAACTTAAGGGTATTGAAGTGGGGTACAATCGTAATTTTATGCTTATATGAAATAGTATTAGTTTCTTAGACGATACTTAAGAGTGCATTTTCCAGTTACAAAAAAAAATTGGTCAGCCAGGTTTCCCAAAATGGCACTTCAAAGTAAAAATGTGCACCTTTTTAGCTCTTATGTGCCGCAAAAACCAATTAGCACAATGCAATGAAAAAATTTGCTAAGGAACTACGAGTTTTAGAATTCATTACAAAATATAATTTCATTAAAAACCATTTCTGAAGTTTTGAAATTTTTTTCGCCTCTTTTATCGATTTTTTGAAATTACAAAAAAAAAAAATATATATGTCACTAATTTTGAAATATGTAAAGCAGTAGCCTGTTAAATGTGGTGTCAGTGTGAAATTTTTAATTCATTACGTTCGTTGGTTTTTGTGGCTTATAAGAACTAAAAACGTACAAATTTTGAGTTTGAAGTGCTATTATAAGAAGACTGGCCGAGATATTTTTTTTTGTGAGAGGAAGATGCTAAGTAACGTCAACAAAACCAATACTATTTAATACAAACTTAAAATTAAGATTTTTCCTTACTTGGGCATCATTAAGAATAAGTCAGCGGGCAATTAATAATTTATGACATATATTTTTTACAATGATATAGAGGCTAGACGTTTACTTAAGAAGAATTGATCCTTCTCAACTTAAATGTTATTACTTTTCTTATAAATCAGTGAATAAGAAGATCGATTTAAGCTTTTTCATGTTGAGATGCCGTGGTTTATAGTTTCAAGAAATTTTTTACTGTCACTTTTGTGACCACTGTGGTTTCTCGCGTAAGTAAATCAATTTTCCTTGTCAACTGTTTCCCGCCACGAATTACCGACCTAGGTGGCGGAACAGTTAACACGTTGGAGTCGCATTCGGGAGTACCTGGGTTCGTTCCACGGCTCCGGACATCCTGATTGCAGTTTTGTATGGTTTCCCGGAATCGCTGGGATGCTGGGATGGTTCTTTAACAAAAGCCATGGTGACTCTTCCTCCAGCTACTGTCATTGTACCATGCTGAGTGTCACCTCGCTGTCGACTAGACGTCACGCCTACTTACCTTACCGTCACGAAATAATGAACTATTTACAATTCAAGAATCTCAGGAAATCGATTAAGAATTTATGTAGAGTAAACTTAACCTACTTAGTGTTACTAAATCTTCGTACTTCAGTAACATAAATATGGTAATAATTTTAATTTTGATTTTATATTTTGGTCACTATATGCCGAAATTATACATACCTGTTCTCTGTTGGTAACCTAGTGAAATGGCTGTACAGATCCTCCCCAATTCTGCGAAACTCGCAAAGTGGTTTATCGCTATATTACGGCATATCGCGATACATGGTCAGTTTCCCTTAGGTACACTCGTTTATAAAATGTTATAACAATTGAAATAAAAATTACGGAGTGAATGGGAGATTTTGGTCAGCGCTCAACATCGAGGTCTTTAGCGTTGGTGAGGAGAGACAGTGAGTATGGAGCAGCGCTGGAATGATGGGGCTCGGGAAACGGGATATCCCGTAGAAAACCCGCCGACCAAAGCCATAGTCGAGCACGATTCCCACATGCGGAAATCTGGGGACTGACCCGACCAGGAATCGAACCCGGATTGCCTTGGTGGAAGGGAATGGTTTGACCATTCGGTCACTGCAGCTCCTAGAATGGTATCGAGTAAATAAGGATAAATTCAAGGCGAGCGGATCTATCTTCTTTAAAAATGTTATAAAATGTAGATATGTTGCTTGATTTTCTCTGCGCTTTTCAGTTGAGTATGGACCGACACATATAACTTTTTAGTTGCCCCCATCACTTATTTTTTATTAGACACCAACAATTATTTGACGATGTGAAACTTTTAAGCACAAACGACAGATCAGTACTGCCTTTAGTTGGGAACAAAAATCTGTGTGCTAGAACATCAGGGTCACGAGACATTCAGTCCGGAAATTTCCGTTCATCGATCAAAATAGTAGCCAGTCGCCGTGAATGATACTTGCCCCTTGCACACTTGCGGTGACAACTGAAGTCATGCTCACATAGCAGACTCATATCCGATCGTACGAGACCACTTTCATTTAAACAGCGTTATTAGTTGCAAATTTACGATCCCTATATGAATCACCTTACAACGTTGCATCTTCTTTACATTCTCGCACCCAATGCGGCGTTCACTTTCAGATTCATTGAATCATAAAAGCAATCAACTTTGTTTCAATATATTTGTTGAAAACTTCAAGACATTAATATTTGAACTATAAGAAAACTCCCATCAACTGAAGTATTCACTTTAAGTCATTTGTCTTAATAGTCTTGCACACATAAGATATTCTGTATTGTTATTTAACCCTTCGTTTTTTTTTTTTTTTTTTTTTTTGGTAGTAGACTAGTTATGTGTTTTGAGAAAAAACATTTTATATATTATTTTCTACAATTACTCGTTAATAATGTGCCCTTTTACCAAATAAGTTCAGTGTCACAGAAACCTATGATTAACTTCGTGAACGGTTATATTCTATCTATATTTGTACTTGAAGCCATATATCTGCCAAACTAGAAAATAAATAGTTTTTTTACGTATTTAGACAGTTTAACATGTATAAATATATATTTTATTAGTTTATTTTATTTAGTTTTTATTTATCTTATTTATTTAACAAATTATATGATTATAGCAACAGCAAAGTACCTTAAAGCTACAACCGGAACATTTACTACAAGGACAAGACAAACGTGAACAAGACAAATGTGAAGAAGACAGACAAAACAAGATAGACACCAAACACCGAAGTACAGTTGAACAGATACAACGTACAATACATGAATAAATTACAAACAGCCTACCTAGAAAGGTAGTTGTACGAGAGGTAGCAGCTGCTCTCGCCCGTGTGTTCATTAATGTCGCGAGAATATGATTCATTTATTGAAATAAAAAAAAAAAATATATATATATATATATATATATCTTCAAAGACAGTTTTCGATACAAAAATTTCTCGTAACTCGCATGCATCTTTCCTCAGATATACAGAGGTTGTCAGGTGTATTCCACCAAATATCGCATTTACAACGACGTTTTATTTTTTATGATGTTCATCTAAAAAAGAATTACGTTTAGAATCTACCTGCTTATGATAATATTTCGCGTGTGTTTCTTTGCTGCTTGTACAAACATCCAATTCTTTTTTATTTGAAACTATTATAACCGCTTCGGAATACGGCTCAATATCCATTTCATTCATTACTTTCACAGTCACTCTGCAGTACGTAAAGTCGAGGAATAGTTAATCAGTATACGATTCACTCCCATAATAACATAAATTTTTCAATGATAGTTTTTGCATTTACTGGCCCACCGTCCCGTAGCTAACAAATCAGAAACCACACGGCAGTTGGAAAAAAAAGAGAAGTTTGTAATCTTCTTCCCGCGAATCTGTGTATTTTGTAAGAGTAAGCTACGAAGATTATAAATTATTAATGTTTCCTCATTTTTTTATTATGTGACTAATGATTTTGTTTATTCCATTATTCCAACTCCATTTTTTTACTTATGTTCAGGAAAGTATGAAATTCACGGCCTGTCTTGTCGATATGCTGACGTTGCCTACGCCTTACAAGTTAAAGTAAAAAGTCTACGACCTTTCTCTCCTACAACCTGTTAAAACATAAGAATAAAGATAATCGAATCCGCATAAAACGGCCGTCAGTGCCCACTTTTCTATTTCTCAAGAATGTTGTCCATTCCTTTATCGCTATTTCTCTCACGTTTTTGTGATATAAGTAGGGACCTGAAAAATTCGCGTTTTATTTTAGGCATTCGCTATAATTCCAACAACTGTAAGTTCGCGTCACTTTCACAATTGGTCCTTGACTTATTTGACACATCGTGTAAATATAACTCACTGTCGGCCCATATCACAGTGTCAGCGAGCAGATAATGAACAGCTGCTGTTTGCTTTAGTGCACGTATATTCTTGGAGGCTATCCTACACGTCAGTGAACTCACGAATTTTTCCCATCACTAGATATAAGTAGGACCACGTGTCTTTTGCGAAAAGTTTTTTGCCACTATTTTGTTTCAGTGTTAGCGATGAAGCTGTTTGCTTGTGACCATTGTTCCCTCCAACTGTCGTTTATTTTAATAAGAATTTTAATATAAATTATTCACAGTTTTTAAACCATAGCTGCTTTCATAGTATGTAATTATTAACCTTACATTTTTCTCCCATAAGAGAAAGTATTCACACTTTTATATGGAACAGAATACCGTAGAAACTGCAGTCAACTTTGATATGCCAGTTTTTCAATTTTCTTTCATTTGCTTTTGATGCCTGTTCGCAAAATTACGACTAGCAGTTAATATCTTTCAATATTTGCTCCTGTAATCATTTCCCACAAAGCATACCATATTTTCTGTTTATAATTTTTCACGAACTCATTCGCTTGTTCTGTAGCTATTTTATTACCATTTCTTTGTCATTTACTTTCCGCTTCAGTCAGTTTTCGATTTCTCGATATAGCCAGGCATTGGGACGATTGTAACTGCTACACTTTTGTATTTACGCTTGAGAAAAACGTTCCGTCTTCCACATATGAATTTTTTGGTATCATTGTAATTCTGCTACTATTCCAACGTTCTTTTACCACGATAGCTTTCGGTCCTGGCGATAAATATCCGAGTGCAGCGTGAGTCCGCACAAGTTCTGATTATTGATTGATAAAAAGGGGTTAATTTTTCAGAATAATTTTAAAACCACATTTAGTATCGCAAATTATAGTGTATATATATGTATATATGTATATATATATATATATATATATATATATATATATATATATATATATATATATATATATATATATATATATATATATATATACACATACATTCATACATACATACATACATACATACATACATACATACATACATACATACATACATACATACATACGTCTGTGTTAATGCGTTTGTGTGTGTTTGAAATAGACGGTTTTCGAAACTAAGACATCAAAATTAATATATTTTCAGTAGTTATGCGAGTTATTTTTTTTTTAACTTCCGATCGGCTATAATAAAAAAAAACGGGTATGAATTGGGAAATTATTTTAATGACAAAGGAAACGTACATATTTACACTATTTTCCACGTTCCATTGAGGCATTTGTCGTACCGATACACCAGCTTTCCGATACCCTCTGTAAATAATAAGGCTTCAGGCCTATTCATCCTTGTCCCCTGAAACCTCTTGTGATTACAGTATGCCCATTAATCGATACTCGTAATCGTACGCGAATCGACACGTAGTGTTTACCCCCTTCCACGAACAATGTGGAGCAGTCAAACTCACATATCAGTATCGGCAAGCTGGTGCATCAGTACAACAAATGTGCCTCAATCTGCATGGTGATTATGTGGAAAAATAGTGTTAAGCTGTACGTTTCTTTTGACACTAAAATAATTTCCCCATTCATTCCCGTTTTTTTATTACAGCGTATCGGTGGTTGAAAAAAAAAATAACCCTCGTATATGAAAATACTACCTTACGTAAATAATTCACTTCGCATTGTCAACGTAATAATGCCAGATATCAGAAGAAATATGAGGCAAGGGAGCTATTTCAAAGGTTCAACACAATTTTTTTACATTCAGTCTTTGATGAATTTATTTAATGGCGGATATCTCAGACTGCAAAACATTATATTCTCCCTAAGCCAGCGTTAACATTATACAGTCCACTGCTGTATATGCTGCTGTACCACTAAACAAATTTGAACATTTCAAAACATCTGTTATTGACCTTTGAATACTAAAGTTAAGAGCTACGGTCTTAAAAAAGTGACACGTCATACTTCTTTCCAATAATTACAGTATCTCGATAAATGTTTTGTGGTACGACTTCATCGTACATTTCGTATGCACCGGCGAAAAAAACAAACTGCATCAGCCAATCATCTCGGTTTTTCGTCTCCCCGCGACGAAATAAGCTGATGGCAAGGCCAGCACAGCGGCTGCAGCACCCTTGTCTAGACGATAGTGTGGCTACAGCCAGGAACTGGAATGGAAGGAGGGTGTTTCCTGGAGAGCCAGCAGACATCCACACATTGGCAACAACTCCCCGAGGGACCGCGCGCCAAGGAACGTGACGAGACTCTGTGATCCACCCCAGCTTCGTGTCGTCATGGCGACCCTCCCTTCGTGAGCTGCGTCCCATCTCTGGATTCCCAGGCGCCACGGCTCCTGGACGCTAAGTGCCCTTAAATAATAACTCGCGCCCCCGGGAAAGGCTCCCCGAGGAAGAGAGGGTCGAGCGATGAACAATTAAAAGTTTGGTGGGATTCCACCTCACCCCTTCGCCAGCCCTCGTGGGCAAGTTTGCGTCCGTCGCACTCATCCGGAGAGCCAGACAAAACGCTTTCCACCCCTGCAACACCCCTTCTCTACACTTCGAGGTTCAAACCGTCCGTGTGGCGCCTGTGTCAACCATACTCTCGCTCTTCATAACTCAAAATTTACACCTCCACACTTCGCCCCAAGTTTAGACCAAATTCACCCACTACCTTTCTGATTGCGCCCTCTGGAGTCCCCGCTACAGCTTCACTGACATAAGGATTTGTATTGAACCTTCCTGAACCTACATTAATTTGTACATAGTGGCCGGTAGCTTTTGCGAACATATTTCTGAACCATTTTGTTTCAGTACCATCCGTACATATATGCAGCTGTGCTACATGGTTAGTGGCAACGTGCCATTGTGTTGAAGCTTTACTTTTTTGACTCGGCCAATCAGAACAAGGTTTATGTGAAATCAAACGTATTTGAATAGCGTGTAAAATGCTGATCCCTATTTATAAAACCGTGGCGTTTCAGTAAGGAATACTTTTTATTCGTACATCAATTATACTCGCTTGGATTTTCTTAAGTGACCACGGCTCTTGTAAGCGGCGCGAATCATCAGCAGACAAATATATCAAATCAGGTAATTCCCATAATACCGAGGCTTGAAATTTTCGTGGTTTCTGTTGGATACAAGCTGGAATCCAAAAGAAAGTACGTCTGCGATACTTCCGCGTAACAGTGGCCGCGGCGGCCGAGTGGTCTGACCACTCGTCTTCCACCAAGGCGACCCGGGTTCGGTACCCGGTAGGATTTGACTCCGAAATTTCTAATGTGGGAATCGTGCCCAGACGATACCACCGGTCGGCGGGTTTTTTCGGTGATCTCCTGTTTCCCCTGTCCTCGTTCCGGTGCTTCTCCATTGTAGGGCCTCATTCCATGTATTTTTTCGGGGTAAGTAAATGTCTACGAGGGCCCAGTAATAAGTCTGTATCCAGGATGCGACACCCCGGTACTCGGGTATCCTATTCATAATATTATTATTACTTTCGCATGCATTAGGACTTGCTGACCCTTCAGGGACAACTATTGCTGTAGTAGAGCTTGAACCTAAGGTGATGTTATCCTCATCAGCAGGTTCGCCACACAGAAGCCCATGATATTCTAGAGACGGCAATGCTCTGAGCCAACAATATGAACGTAGTAATTTGCAGACCAAAACATGGTGGACTACCGCGCTACTGAACACCCAATGAACAGCTGGGATCAGTGAAACCTGTATATAGACCAGTTGACACGCGAATTTCGCCGATATATAGTCACTTCTAAAAAACTAAACGCGCTTTAGACTAAACCGTGTTCTGTACAGTTAATGTCATTAATTAGTCATCCTACTATTCATATTATTATTTAACATGTTGGTCACTTGTCGACACAGGGTTGCTGTTGGTTTTACGAAATTTGTGTTTCATGCCTTATATAGAGCAGGTATCGTGAACTTTCTCTCAGTTTTGTTTGAAATACTTTTTTTTTTTTTTTTTAATGTCGCCTGGTTGCTTTGCTGCAAACAACTGAAAGTTTTAGCTAATTATTTGCGTAAAGAAATGATCGTTAGTGAATTAATTAGCAGAAACTTGATAAATTTTTCTGCTTATAAAAGAAGACTACGTAAAAACACTTTCAGTAATCTGACAAGTAGTTTTACGTTTAATGACCACGCAAAAGTTAGCCATGTGTTATAAAACAATTATTTTAAAAGTTTTACAAAAGAAGACGCACCACTATTCCTCCAATACAGTGTGTTTTATATTGCTGCAGCGCAGGTGGGGAGAATCGGTGAGGCCCTTGTCTTGTGCAACTACTGACCTAATTGCACTGTCGTCGCTGCTAGCTTGTTCTCCAGGCCAGGCTCTTGTTACTCATAACACTTGGAAAATGCGTTACTTTGGCTCCATATTTGTTCACAAAGTTCGCAAAACCTATGCTCTAAGCTTACTCTTTATATATATATATATATATATATATATATATATATATATATATATATATATATATATATATATATATACTGAGTTCCACAAGTTGGGAGAATTCAGTTGGATTTTATGCGTTATGTAATCAACTACGCGCTCTCTTATGAGATGACCAAATACCTCCCCCTCCAGTTTTTTATTCTCCCTTCCGCACTCCCTCTTCTCAACTCTTTCTTCTACTCCCTCGCTCTCCCTTTACTTTGCCTTTTCCAGCATTCTTTCGCTCTCTCTTTCTCTCATCCGTTAGGAATGTAGTTGCACTGTCATTTTCGCCACCCATAATTTGCCTCCGTATCCGGTATTGTTTTTTATGGTACTCGGTTCAGATAACGTCAACCTCTGTTAATGATAATAATAATAATAATAATAATAATATCGTATGAGGAAAGTACCCAAGAGCCGGGTATCGAACCCAGGATGTAGACGTACGAATGGGCGCTCGTATGCATCTGCCTTGCACTAGAGGGCGACATGAAATGAGGCAATACATTGAAGAGGAACAAGAAATGAAAAGGATGGAAAAAACGTGACGTTCTCGAGAAAATCTGTCAGTCGCATCGTTCGGCACGATTCCCTCATGCGGAAACCCTGGGACCGCCCCCACAAATAATCGAACAGTGTTCGCCTTGGTGTAATGGACCTTTTAACATTGAAAGTTGAGCAAAGGTAATAAAATACTGAATCGTCACACTTCATTTCAAGAACAGTTGTACTATAACTCAATTTCGCTTCTTTAATGGTGTTCACGTGGAAATAATTCATAATTTTATATTTGTACGGCATACACTCTAAATCTGAATTAGTGAATATTCACTTATTCACGCCGATGGATGGAAAAGTTTCAACAAACTGAATCAGTGAGAAACCTCTGTGAAATCGGTGACTATTCACTGATTCCGATAAAGAGTGGCAACATACCACAAGTTAATTAGTGAATTTCCACAGATTTTTCAGTAATTTTTCACTGATTCATTAAGTGAAAATTGTTATTTGAAAACAACTGGAAGAACCGGTGAATATTCACTGATTCACTTGTGAGATGTTGGCACTCTTGCAGGAAATCAGTGAATATTCACAAGTTAAACAGTGACTACTTTTACTGATTCAAATTGTTGAAACTGTTCCATCCAACAGCGTGAATCAGTGAATATTCACTAATTCAGATTTAGAGTGTAGTGTTCGTTTTATAGACGTTACTTGTGGCTTAATTTTCCACTCGTAATTTTTTTTTTATCTCTCATAGTCAATAGTTTTTCCGTAGCAGCATGTCAATGTCAGAATTTGCAAGTTACGGGAACATGGTAGGCCGTTCACTATAGACTGAGCACTCAGAAGAACTCGTAATTAATTTAAAATATGTCTTATTGTGCCTATAGACGTTAACTTTTGAAAGAGTTGAAAGGTTTACACTGGTTTTTAGCTACACGGAAGTTTTTATAATAAAAATATTGTAAAGATGACTGCAAAACGGCCGAAAGAAAATTTATGTAGTGCTTACTTTATCGTGAACGGCCTATAATAACAAAAACCAAGTGACTTAATTGAATGAAATAATTTGCACTGAAACTAGATATTTTAGGCCATTTGCTAAAAGATTTAAAATCACACAATGAAAATCCTTTGGTTTTAAAAAAAAATCTGAAAATTATGACAATTTACTTTATTTACTGCAAATTTTAAAAAAAGCAATCGAACTTTGTTGTGTGTTTATAATATTTTAAAAAATCGCCCATAACATCTAATTTTAGTGTAACTTTTTCATTCGAGTAAGATACTAGGTTTGTGTTATTACTATGTTCCCGTAACTTGCAAATTCTGACTTTGACACGACGCTATGGAAAAACTATGAGAGCTAAAAAAAGTGTTTAAAGTGGAAAATGTAGTAAAACGTAAGTCAATAAAACTCACACTATGTCATGCAAACATAAAATTATGCATTTATGCTATGCGAACACCCTTAAGGCCGTATTCACCGGCACAGAAAACAAAACACGGACCTAGCAATCAATAACTCTTGTTTTTATTTTTTTTTTCGTCTTCGCGCAACGGAAGAAATTGATGGCAAGGCCAGCACAGCGGCAACGGCTCACTCGTCAAGACTACAGTGAGAATACAACCAGTTATTGTGTTGGGAAAGGTAAGTTACATGGGCTTTACGACTCGTCGACATCAAGCTCATCAGAGACGGTGATACACAACTTAGTACAACGACAGGAGCTGGGAGAGAAGCAGACCATTGCATTTGTTAAGGAATCACCCCAGCATTCGCCTGGAACGATTTCGGGAAACCATGGAAAAACAGAAATCAGGATATCCGGAGCCGGGCATCGAACCCGGATTCTCCCGAATACGTCACCATGCTCGGTTGTTATGTAGGGGAAAAAAGAATGAAAGTTCGTGGAGAACTCGCATAGGCTACATCCTCACGCAACTGCACCATCTGTCGATGAGAAACGAATTATTGAAGGAGGGTCATTTTCACGGATTCATCTAGCATCAGCTTAGATTTCTCAGTCCTTTACATGCGCTAGCCACACTCGGCTATCCATTGGCTGCTAACAGCGCAATCTGGAAGCACGCGATATCCCTACGAATTAATTCCTTCTCCAATACTTACTACTGGCTTGCAGTAGTTAAAGTCGTGTCAAGTCAGTCTTCGACCAGAACTTACAGACGCGACACTGAAATATACCTTCCAGGCGTTCTACTTGACATATAGTATGTCTGCGAAATTGACGTATCTCTATGATTAGAGACAATTGTATATTACGAAAATCTTTTGTGCCAACTCACCCTTGAAAACGCTGTAGTTTCTCGCCACATGCATGATTGGTGGAGATGATGATATATCGCGAAAATATTTTGTGTAAACATACCCTTGAAAACACTGTAATTAATTGCAACACAAATGATTGGGTGATGAACGTCAGACACAACCTAGCTGTTTGCAGACCAATAACAGGCACCAAATCTTACAATAGCTGTATTCTTATTGGATCAGTCATATAGGGTAACAACTCCACGTACTAGGAAAAGCGTGATAAACCATCATGAGATGTTTAAATGTTTGTTGCAATGGGAGTTTACAATTAGAATTTATTGGTTTGTGGACATACGCCATTGCTCGTGTTTTTGCTGATCAAACCTGTGTTGGATTTGTAAGTTTTTTTTATAATTGTTACTATAGCCAACAAAGAATTTTGGAGATAGAATTCAGTCGAATATCGTGACAACACCCAGACACAGAAGACAGACACGAATAAATAACTATATTCCCAATATGAAAAAATACTTAAATGGACAAAAAACAGTGAACAACAAACACAAGACAATAGACAACACAACACAAGACAATAGACAACACAACACAAGTAAAACCAACGAAAAAATGCAACGTTTCGGGGATTGCAATTTATCCCCGTCTTCAGGCTGAGACACAGCTGGTCAGAACACCAAGATGCGAATGAAGCTCGCTAGAAAATTAGGGCTTATATAGCCTGGAGGATGTCTAAGCTGCTCGGCCAATCATTTCCATCTACGAATTATCCACTGGCTAATTTTTCCGGCCGATTTGACATGGAAACCTGCAGGGCTATCAATCATCTCCCACGAGCCCACCTGCTCCCGCGTTAACACGACAGCAACTCTTACTAGCGATGCCAGGCGTACAGTCTGACACGGGAGGATCACTGGAGAGAGAGTTCACTCATCACAATTGCGAGCTCACCAGAGTGCGTAGGACGTGTGTGCGTGGGTGGGAAAGTGCGTGAACGTTGTGCGAGTGTCCACGAGGAGGGCTAACATCACACTTCTAGGGCCATCAACTGGACGGTTCCAACACAACTGGAAATAACACTTCAAAACGTTTCCGCTTGTGTAGGCTATCCACATTCAAGCGAACACTTTTAAAGTGCTTGCTTTAGTGTGTTCTTCCGCCGCATTTTAATATAAATATAGCCATGTCACTAGTTAACAAGTTATACAGGCTCAGGCAGGACAGAGTCTTGGAGTATTTTTATGATTTGTGTGGTGATAACTTCTGAAAAATGAAAGTTCAGAATTCGAAAGTGTGTTTCGAATTTGACTGAAAAATTAATTATAGTGGTAGTAATGCTACCCTGTAAATCGACTACGTGTGTAAAATCATTTAAAAACATAAACCCAATTACCTATTGCTAAATTTTTGAATTTCGTTTTCATAAGATTTTACCAGGCAAAATAACCACACACCGTTCTGACTCATCCTGTTAAAACAACTTCTGGATCCTTCTAAAGTGTCAGCCATGCGATGCAACGGCATTGCGACATCTGCAATTCAGCGAAGGATCCTTTCCTTTGTGTTAACGTGTGTAAAGTATCAGGAATTTAACAAAATTCCGGAACCATCATTCTCCCACTACTATAATACAACATCAACACCACAGTTTCCTGGTACCTCTTCTTTGAAACGCTAACTACCAACCTGTCAGAATTTATAGCATGCTCATCAAAGAAGCCAACCGTCTAAACGTGGCGTCTCCGGACATTTGTTCCCTGAAAAATATTGCATCTCAATACACGTGATTCTCTGACACCATGTCTGTGTTTTAATCCTTGTTCTCGCAAAGCAGAGAAATCTTGGACTACTTGCGTGGTGAACCATAATTTACGGTGGACTGCTGGAACCTGGAGGAAACAAATGGTATACAAATACAGTACAGTTATCATAATTCGCAAAACTGGAAATTCTTTGTGAAGGGAAATTTTCTTCGTGCTTTTAGAAGTTTTGATAGTATCATAAGACTCCTGGCGCTTGCGAGTTGAACAACGGCTTAGAAAAGAAACAGTATTGAGTAACGTAATTCAAGAGCTTAAAAATGCCTGCTCAACGTTGTAAATGTGAGGAAAATAACGATTCCAGAAAACATAATTTGGTATAAACGGATGTTGCGCCATTTTAACAGTGAACACATTCAACATTGAAACTTACAATATATATATATATATATATATATATATATATATATATATATATATATATATATATATATATATATATATATTTATTTATTTATTTTTTTCAAATTACTAACAACGAACAATGTTGTTGTTTGTTTAGTTACTGTAATAGGTTACGCAATACAACTACTGTCCGATCATTCTAAGTATATCTATGAAGGTTTACGTGTTGTTTGGTAGCTCTAAATTATTTTTGTAGTTTGCAACGACCCAAATACTAACCCAAATTCAGTCCATCATTCCTTCTCTTGCTGTAGATCATTGTTGGTACACGGTGTATTTGATGTGTTTCCAAAATAAACAATCAAGGGTAACTACTTCTGGTGATGGTGGCCATGGTGACTGGTTCCCTTGTGCTGATCAATCTATCAAGGACTACAGTGATTAAAGAGAACTATTGGCAACCATGGAAAAACTGGCTGGACACCCATTAGACTGCACACATTTCATCAACCATGCTGCAAGTGGAACAACCTTATTACAGATACACATACATACACAATCTCTCTTTCACACTCTCTTTGACATTCTGTTTTTTTATGCATTACGTGTTATGACCCTCGTTATATTTTTAGTGATTCTTATAATGGCGGTAAATTAAGAAAAATAATTATTTTGGACATAGGCTACGACATGAAGCAGATGGTATGCCAGAGAAAACCACTGAACACACACAGACAAACAGCAATCAAACAACCAAAAGCATTTTTTGGCAACTATTAAAAAGAGAAAACACATTCTTGTGGAATTGCATATGTTTTCCTCTGTTTGCCAGTTACAAAATAATCTTTTCGGTTTCTGGTAGTCCCTTTTTTCTGTTTGTATTCTCTGGTTTTCTGTAACACACCACTTGCTGCAATGGCGTATGTTGAAAATATATTTTTGATTTGTAGCCTGACTAACAAAAACTGTATAGTATTTGAGATTTTTAAACGTTTGTTGCAATGGGAGTTTACAATTAGAATTTATTGGTTTGTGGACATACGCCATTGCTCACGTTTTGTTGATCAAAGCTGTGTTGAATAACAAAGTGCGAAAACGATCAAGATATAACAAATACAAAACACACACACAAATTGAAAAAGAAACCAGAGGAATTCAGTCAGTTTTTTTTTTCAATAGTTATATTAGACAACAAAGGATTCTAGAGATAGAATTCAGTCGAATATCGACACAACACCCAGACACAAAAGACAGACACGAATATAGAACCAGATTCCCAATACGAAAAAGACAGAAATAGACAAAAAAAGTGAACAGTGGACAACAAACACAAGACAATAGACATCACAACATAAGTTAAAACCAACGAAAAAAACGAAAATATTCGCATCTTGGTGTTCCTACCAGCTGTGTCTCAGCCTGAAGACGGGGACAGATGGCAATCCTCGAAACGTTGCATTTTTTCGTTGCTTTTAACTTGTGTTGTGTTGTCTATTGTCTTGTGTTTGTTTATTGTCTTGTGTTTGTTGTCCATTGTTCACTGTTTTTGTCTATTTCCATCTTTTCTCGTATTAGGAATCTGGTTCTATATATGTCTGTCTTTTGTGCCTCGGTGTTGTGTCGATATTCTTTGTTGTTGGCTAATATAACTTATTTTTGGGGAAAATACTGACAAAATTCATCCAAGGCCGATATCTTGCTCAAGAAGTCCGACGAACCCGACTACAGGTGTCGCACGCTAAGTTCAACCAATTAAACCACATGTTGACAAATGGCACAGAAATTTGTAGCTACATACAGAGAACACTGAATGACTGAGGAACTATACCTCAGTCATTGTAGCTGAAAAATTTCCGGACAATGGAAAGCACCGTACAGGTTACAACTGCAGCAGACAAATTTATAAAAAAAAACCTCCCAACACGCACTGGCGTTGCAGTGACCATCAAGTCCTTGCCAACAACTGTGTGTCGTCTGGAACGAGGAGTCGAGGATTCGAGGAAGGGAGCAGGCGGAATTTTGATCTCGTGGATACATAGCGGCGAAATCCGAGAAACACAGATAATGTAGCGACTTTTTGATAAGCCACGTGGCGGCGTTGGAATGAGGCACGAATACTGTTCGTCTAAATGTCGTATTTCCTTACGTCCTGACAAATATATCAATTACATTAGGTATTAATTTTACAATGATTACGGTTGGATGTGCAAACTTATCCCGTGACGTCACGGCCACATCGTCTACCCAGACTCTAGCTATGTGTATATAATATATATATTCAAAGGCTCCAAGCAGGTAAGTTTAGGGCAACGTTTTGTGTCTCTGGGGTGAGGGGGGGCATGATACCTATGTCTCCCCTCGTACCTACGCCACTGTATATATATATATATATATATATATATATATATATATATATATATATATATATATATATACATACATATATATTTGTTTTTAATAACTACACAGTGCTAAATGAAATATTTTCTTTGCCAGTTTTGTAACAGTTGCGTTTCTAAAGGTTCTAAATTGCTGTGCGGTAGCTGTACAAAAAATAATTCTAAGCTTTGTTAACCGAGATAAATTACTCTATGAAACTATAGAAGTATTAAAAACTTCGCAAGATAGTCGAATGTAAGCTGTAGTTATACACTTTTATATGTTGTTATATGTTGTTACCTGTAATGAACCTCCAAAGTATCGACGATACAGTACTTTATAAATTAAATATGCAATCTTACGACATTTTAAATATATAGAATTTATCGAAGCTTAAGAGCCCTATACAGCAGACGTGTTTGAGGTACGGAAACAGGGAGGCGATAAGTGCGAGACTGGCTCGCGCGTCAACGACGACATTGCCTTTATGCACATGGCGTGAAAACGGCCTGCATTGTTTTGGCCGTTCGCTTTTTTTTTCTATGAGAATTTAAGCGGTGACATTTCTATTTGATTTACGTAAAGTGCTTGGTAAACCGTGTTAATAAGTACGATATCTATAAATCAAACCTTAGAGAAGCATAGTTTAAAATTCGTTTTAATTTCGTAGATAAATGCATCGAACACACATTCAGTAGTATTTCTTTAATAAACTTTCTTCTAGCACGCTGCAACAATGCTCATTCACCAGCTGTATATGTATAGGGTTCTCATTAACATTTAAGGAAAAATATCTATGAGTTTAAAAATCTACACCTTCCGTGATGAAAGTAAATACAGAAATAAAACTTTCGCAGAGAAAACTTATCCAGCGCATTTCAAGACTCGTGGGTATTACAGATGTTGCCCACAATGGAACTTAAATAAAATCTTAACTTGACGTCGTTGATGAAATTAGCCGAACAAAGTAGATATCTGTATTCATGAACCATAGAGAGAGAGAGAGAGAGAGAGAGTATACTGGTTACGCAGCACATGTAAAACGTACGTATTCGTATGTGAACGCCCCCAACCAACATACCATCAGGTAAAAGAAAAACCAGTTTCATTTAAATTTGGTGAGCGTCCCCACTGGCTTTAACCCGCCACTTGTGTTAGACGTGTAGCGCATACCGGTCCCTTTCGTCATTACCATTTGCTACCAGGACTTTCATACTACATTGCATGGCCTTATAAAAATATTAAGTTCAAGGGGAAAACTGTAAAGAGCTCTTTTCTCTCTCTCTCTTTCTCACTCTACCCATCTATCAATCTCCGCCTACCAAACTTACAGCCATGGAGCTGACACTGTTAATCCATGTTAAAATTGAATAGGTGAGATGAAAAAGGAAAATATTCCTTATTTTACCCTAAATGACCTGAAATAGCCAAGTTGTACTTCAAATGTAGCTTCACCAATCAAGATAAAGAAATAAATGATTCCATCGATTCCTTACACCGCCATAGGACTTTGTAATGTGAAGTGAGCGGTAAAAGTAAAACATTCCCTTCTTAACATCAGCGTTATAGCAAGAATGACGATTCGCTGCACGAGTCATAGCAGTAGTGTTTCTTCTGTTTATGTTGGCTAAAGTGTTGTGAATGAATAACAGTAACGTTGTAAGCGTGTAGTTAGTATAGTGCTGCTATGATGGCATAGAACATACTCTTCGTGTAATTAACAGCACTTGTATTATGAAAACGTCTTCAAATTATTGTTGTATCGAACTTTAAAGTACTTTTTACTCACTGAGATCAAACGGAATACATTCCTTCAACTTTCAATGCATATAACATTCAGTACATAAAATAAATGATATCGTGTTATTCATGTGATGCTCTATTTACTTAAGTCCTAACAAACAAATTTCAAATTGTAAATTTTCTCATTCAACCTATTGTTTAGAAACAAAACAGCTTTTCCCATTTTCCCGAAACTTGACCGAAATGGAATCTTTACCTTCTTCCTCTCACCCTTTCAATTAACTGATTTTCAATAAATCCTATTTCAAAAATAGATCTTCAAACAAAACTTTTCTACTTACCATACATGTATTGTATTACTACAGTAGGAATTTTTTTCCAAAAAAAGTTATTAGTTTTGTAAAATATACCAAATTATTTCTTGAATATTTATTATTAAAATGAAAGAACTGGCAAAGTGTGTTATATTGCCGTATTCTTCCACAACATTTAAGTAGAAATACTTAAAACTTATCCATTGAGAAGGTATTAATTTTAACACTTGCTCCTTTTTTAAACTCTGTAGCTGTAAGCATGATACCTTACGCTACAGGCGTTACAATTACCAATTTAATAATGTTGGCAAATCACAATTCAAGGAAACAACACACAGTACTAGCTGTCCCGTTGCGGCTTCGCCCGCGTGTACTATAGAAAAGAGTAACTAACTTTTAGTTACGTGTTAATTGATGGTGATACTATATACTATATTATACTATATTCACTGTTTATCTTTAAAGCATCAATTACAAACAGATTTGTCCAGTCCACTGCGCTAAGCGTACTTTAATTGCAGAACTTCTTTTTTTAATTCATCTTTATTTCTCTATAAAACAGCTGCCCGGCTGCGGCTTCCACCGCAAAACAGCTGCCCGGCATTTAACATCTAGCGTACTCAATAACAGTGTAAAGAGCGCGCGCAATACGCTTGTATGATGTCATAGTAATTCCCATCGCAAAGTCTTGCACAGGATACGAACCCGTAACCCCAGCCCTCCCACACCCCAAACTTTATACAATACCTGAGTTGTCAGCGAGTGTTTTCCTAGCTTTTTTTTTCGCGGTCGCAAATTAGATAAAAACAATCCTTGATGCGGATTATATATCATGCTAAAATTTCAGCTGGATCGGTGCAGAACTTTTTGAGTTTTTGAAGCGTACACAAACCAACATAACATATATATATATATATATATATATATATATATATATATATATATATATATATATACGTTTCGTTAGAGGTGTCGTTTCAGCCATTTTAGCGACAAAAAGATAATCCTTTCAAGCTGAGCGATCATGTGAACTATCTTAGAATATTATCTTGTTTTAAGTTAAGTTCTCACCCTGAGCCCTAACGGTAATGTGGTGTCCGACACGTGTTGTGTTTACATAAAACTCTTTTAACTTTACTTCCAATATCTTTAGATATTAAAATAAAACACACTTTAAACTATGTTACCATTTTTTAAGAAACATTAGGCCTACTAGACACATGTGATTAAGCTCCTCAAAATGGCTTAAGGGTCAAGGTTAATTTTCTATATATATTGTGATATTTTATCAAGTGTTAGTGTAAGAAAGGTGTAGAATATTGAGCAACCTAATTTTAAAAGTATATTATAATACGTAATTGAATTCAGATTTGTTACGTTCTGAAATTCTAATTTTAAAATTGCGCCTCATTTAAACGATCATCTGAATCTTACAATGTATGTTAAAAATACTAATTTACATTAAAGAAGTTTCATGGACTTTCGTTAAAGAGTTGGCATGTAGTTACCTACAACTTAATGTTACGATACATTTTAGCGTAAAAGTTGCTAGACCTTAAGCATGGGTTCGAGGTAAAAGAACTGGCCGATTCCAGAGAAACTTACTGAGTTTATATGACGTGAATAACCTGTTGAAGCAGTGAATACCGTTGTGAATAATTAAACTTTGAGATTGGCATTGCTAAATAATGTTTAAAATATTCATTTTGTGATAAAAAAGACACATAAAATTATTTTATAGTTGTGTTCACAATTCTATTACACATTATCTCTTGTTGTATAGTCAGAAAACCACGCATAATTCTTGAAATTTAAAAAACCACTTGTTGGCTTTAGAATAGAATTTGCGCAACTTTTTTGGACTGCTCCAAAAAGTATGTGCCTGCTTCGTAAAACAAAAATCTGAATACATTAGTTTGGTTTAATGCTATACTTTATTTGAAAATATTTAAGGGTTAACGCTCAAATTGAGTACAATTTTCCCCAGTAGCAACCGACGGACCAACGTTGAAAACTGGTTTGAGCCGTTGGCATTACGTTGTGTTGGAAAACACACATAAATCCAATGTTGGGACAACGTAGTATGCCAGCATATATGTTCGAAAATGTATTATTATTGCAATGAATTAGAAATATTCTTAAAATAGTTATATTATAGTAGAAAATGTCTGAACATTTTGGAAGACCAAATTACTGTTATTTAAATTTTGTGGATTTAATGTTGGCAACACGTTCGTAAACATACTGTTGGGGTTTAGTGTGTATAATTACATTGGGCCAACATTGCAAAACCAACATTTTACACAAAGAGTTCAAAATCATGTTTTGAAGTACAACACAGCCAATCATTCAAGTTTATAACATAATAAGGTTACTTAGTTTAAAAAAATTAATATTATGTAATTTTTGTTCTGTTGTTAATACTTTAGAACAATGTTGGAAATCCAACTGTTGGATAATAGGTTGTTCCCAATATGTTGGGACAACGTTGCATAACCCACATTATGTCAACCATAAAAAAAATATTTTGTATGTAGGTTGGCTGGGCGTTGGTAACAAGTTGATAATCGTACTGTTTGTGTTAGATACGTAATTTTACATTGAACCAACATTGCTCAAACAACACATTAGTTTATAACGGTTAGGCGAAAGTTGTTTTCAGTAAATTTGGCCAAACATTGTATAACCTATATTACGACAATCACGGAAAGTCTTTGGTTTGTAAGTTGGCTGACGTTGGCAACAAGGTTGTAAACAGACTCCCCAGTGACAGAAATTGTGTTTCTTTCTAAAACAACTCAATTAGATCAGAAAATGCCAGACAATATTAAAGACAGTCATTTTGTAAATTTCAATTTCTTTGTTAATTGTTAGGTACCAGTTGGTAAATACACCGTTGGCAATAGGTATGCACATTTACGTTGGGTTAACACTGCGTAACCCACAGTAGGCCAACCACTGAAAAGATTTGGTATGTAGGTTGGCTGAACAATGGCATTGTTATAAAACATATCATTAACAAAATATACATCTTTCTTTGTTATTGTAAGTTCAACTATTAAATACATATTTGTCTTTCATGTATCGTTAATCAACATGTGGCAGCGTAGAGCAATTTGTAAGGCAATGGATTTCTAGTCTGAACGACTCCAACATAATATCTGACTGTGATTCGAATCTACCTCGATTCTGGTCGAAATTTTTTTTATTGATTTTTAGTAGTTTCTGTAACCCACAAGAACTCTGAAAATCAAAAACATGTGAATACTGCGCTTAATTTTACTTTTGTAGAGTCAATTTTGTGCGTATTTTTGTAGAGAAGTGTTGGCCCAACGTTGGTAAATGGTTGACATTACATATGTTACACATACAATTTCAACAATCCAATGACGTTGGGCCAATGTAGGAAATTAATAAGAACCCAACCAAAAATCAATGTTGGACCTACGTTGTTTCACGCGACATTTCAATGTTGATCCAACGTTGCATACCTAAGTTGGCCCAACGTAACACGAAAACGTTGGTCCAACCAAACGTTGCTACTGGGGTTAAATCTCCACGCATGAAATCGGTATTATTTTTTACGAGCACACCAAGTCTCGCCCGTATTGCTAAACTTATCATTTCCTACAGCTGATAAAAAAATGTCACACAAAAACACCTTGTTATGGCCTGTTTAGTTCAGTAACATATTGTAATGCTGTAAAAGGAAAACGAAACATTACCTACGAGTTATAAAGTTATATAACTCACTATAATAAAAAAACACCAATCGAAAGTTTCATATTTTATATCACTGCTTCAAAAAAACATTGTACTCTATGCTATGAATTCTAGGTATATTAATTGTAATATTGTAACCATACTACCGCACTATTGGTGGAATAACATAATGTTATAAAAAATTGATTTCCATTCATGTAAGGTTTCAGTTAGGCTTCATCTAATACTCGAAAAGTAAGAGGATTGGTACTCAAATAAACACTGGAAACTTTCTATTTTTTAAATTCGCTGGAATTTGGCAGTCACTGTCGAAAACTAGAAAAGACCTATCCTAGAAAAAAATGTTGCCAACTTTGTATGAAAATGTTTCTTCAGTGTGATCGGTGACTTTCTGGTGAACTACTAACATTACATGATACAAATATAAAATTATACATTTTTCACTTATGAAGGTTCTTAAGGGTTGTTCTTAAGAGGAAGATAGACGCTTGTTGAGCACCATGCATATAGAGGCGATAAGGCAAATGCTGAATGAATAAGAGTCGACCTTAGAGCCGGTAGCCGATCGCGATATATTTAGTTCAACAGCAAGTAACAGTGTGCTATTATTGTATATGTCAAAAATTAAAGGATATAACTATAGATGCCAGGATATATTTCTCTCTTTTTTTCTCCTTTTCAATTAAGAGACTGAGTGCTAATGCACTAAAGACGTCATTTTTAGTCATTTTTACCAGTTGTTTCTCTCTAATGACATACAATAGGTCTTAAGTAAAAGTGGCGTCTCCTGATTATTATTATTACTATTATTATATTTGTTACTTTTCTTGGAAAGAAACTTTGTTCTCAGAACATTATTTATGGAGATATGCGTATACGCCTGGTACATACGTCATAATAAACGCCGAAAGAAATTCTCAGGTAATTGGGGAATTTATATGTATATAAAAGTAGGCAAACATATAAAACAATTTATTAAACTTTTTGAGAAAGATTTCTACCGTGTCGCATTCATTTGACGCAATATCTTGCGGCGTCATTCTAAAATATATTAATAACTTTTAAAAATAGTTTCCGGTGTTTTTAATATATATGTATGTATTAATAAAGAATTTAGCATATGACCTGTTATTCTGGAGTAAATTATCAGTAAATCTGTTGGCTTCCGTTGGGTGTACGCTGGCGTGATATGCAAATTTTGATTTTGACATGCTATTATGGGAATAATATGCACGATAAAATTATACACAGAAGTATAATTTAGTCACTATTAGTATCTACAAGCATAACATTATTTAGTAAAAAATATACATTTATGAGTTTTTAACACTTGAACACCCTTAAGGGTTTTCAAGTGCGGCTAAATCGTAATTTTATATTTGTACGAAATAGTGTTAGTTTTGTAGACGATAGTTAGGAGTATATTTTCCTATCACACAAAAAAATTACCTCAACCAGTTTTCCCATAGTGACATTTCAATGTCAAATTTTGTAGTAAGCCGCAAAAACCAATGAACATAAATAAATTTAAAAATTCACACTGAATCTACATGTCTACGGCTATTGCTAGTCATGTTTTAAAATCCGTTAAAAATAGTTTTGCATTAAAAATTTTCTGAAATTTAGAAATTTTAGCCTCTTATCGAATTTTTTAAAACACACAAATATTTTGTAATAGATTTTAAAACATGTCAAGAATTGGCCCGTAACATGTACATAGTTTCAGAGTGAATTTTTTAAGGGCGCGGTTTACCGCAATTTTCATCACAATTTTTTAAATTTTTTATTTGTACCAGATATTTTTTTGTTATTTTAGACACAAAATGTGACTAAATTTGGCTCTTATGAAATTTTTTTATCTCTCATAGTTTTCGCGTAATGTCTTGTTAAAGTCATATTTTGCGAGTTTCCGAAAGACTACACTAAAACTAACTGATATACCAAACTGCAAAAAATCACAGTGGATAAAGACATTGCAGGCTACAATGCCATACTCATAAAAATATAGAATAAAAATTATTTGAATTTAAAAAAAATCTGAAACTAAAAATAAAAATTTAAAAAATTCAAAAATTCCTTTCTAAGCCTCTTTTTATCACCCAGTGTGCAGTAGCAAATCATTAGGAACGTGCAAAATTTGCGTTATTTTATGACAGTTAACTAGACCCCAAGTGACTATAGGCTCGTTTGACGTCTCCCGTTGACCGATATTGTCGTGACTTGCCGCGGAGAACGCTTACATGGTCGAGAGGCCAATCTCTGTAAAGAAGTAACACACGTAAATGACAACACATAAAGGTCCATGGCCAATTGAATTGCAGGATGTGCTGTGTTGTGTATAAGAAAGTGAAGTTTATTCTCCTACCAAATCAAAACACGAATTTTGCATATCTCTACAAATCATACACAAGTTGCCAGTACAGAGTCTTGGCTAGCCAATGAACGGCCGAGTACTGTTACATCACGTCAAAAAAATGTTTGCAGCTAAAAATATTTTGATAGTATTCATACAGCCTAATTTTTTTGTGCTCACCACAGAAACATTTTGTAGTCATCACTAAAATATTGTGGCGATAAAAAATTCTGCTACAAAATAATTTGGCTGTCTTAATACAAACGAAATTTTCTTTCAGTTTAAATACACCGGCACTAAATTTCAATTCTGTATGCCCAGCTATTCTGAGACATGTGTTGCTGTAAAGTCTACACAGTGTATCAACATCACGGGCCTGAATGTTCACGTTTATGCTCCCGAAAATACACTGTTTAAATGAACAGTCAATACTAGTAATAACTTAATTATTTGGAACATTAAGAAAATATAATATTAACACAGTCAGCCCATGGCTTTAACCACATGTAAAACACGTGGTACATGTAAGTATTGTGTACTGATAGGATTAGGAGGCAAATACCAAGACATCTGAATAGCTTATTGCTGTAGACACAATCTTTTGCAGCATTAGGTATTCGGATAATCAATCGTATTTAAGAAATATTTTGGGTACAGATAAAACAAATTTAGTTTCTCTTACGTTTCAAATTTTTAAATCTAATAAATCCTAGAAGTAGCACATAGTCTATGTATGTATACACACATACATACACACATTATATGTAATTCAAATCATTAAATAGTAAAGGTGGTAAATTGAGTTTTCAAAAACTCTCCTAAATAAGATTTCATACAATGCAACTCACACACTCATCAACACACAGACCAAACCGCTGAACCTAGAGAAATTAAATTTTGAGGGTTGCTTCCTCTTACGCCGTAGGCAACTACTAAGAATGAATTATTGGAGAATCAAAAATTAAGTGGGTGATAAGCTGTAAAATAGGTTTTTAATCAATCCTCGATAACTCCTCCACCTGTAGTAGAGATATTAAGGTTATTTTTGTTTCAGAATGAAACTTACGCATACCCTTGAAAGGTTGTTTAAGGATTTTTTTAAATTCAACGTCTAAGGGCATTTAGAAAAGCTTGGTTTTAATTAATCCTCTTTATCTCTTAAAGCTGTAGATATATCGATATGATTTTTCTATATGAATGAAGCTTTCGAAAATACCTAAAGAAACATATTCAATGATTGTGTAAATTTTATATCTTAGCGAGGTGAAAAGATCTTAAATGTTCCCGAAATCCTGAAAAGCATGTATGGACAGGGAAAATTTATTTAAAAGTTGGTCATTTATGCTATTATACTGATACGTATACCTCTTTAGGCACGGGCCTGTTTATACACGTCATTATTTTTCTCAAGAATTCTGACTATCTATCTTCACGCAGTAGTTACGAACACTGATAACATGTTTTGGGTTCGAATCTCGTGTAAGGCAAGACGACGGGTATTTGTGTGTTATTATATACGCACATATTAGTGGCATCTGGCAAAAGAGTTGATTTCCTATTTTTAAAGTTCAAAAATTTACGGGTGGCTCCCCGCCCCCTCCCAATTTTCGGCACTGGCACCCACTAAGGAGTGAAAGGGGGGTAACATGTATCTTCCCGTTATCCTCGGAATCGTATAAACCAGGTGAGGTACTGTTTGCTATGCTTTTGGGGTGAAAAGTCGCAAAATATGGTTTCGCTACGCCCTTGATATTTTATTAACACGATTAGCTATAGATATATTCTTTCTTCAAAATATAGACTGTTCATTTGGTTGTATTAATATCAAGAGTTGTGTGAAACCATATTTTACTGAGCTTTGTACCCCCTTAAGGGTTGAACTAAAAAAATTCTAGAAAAAAAACTATTTGGGCATTTTTAAAATTATTTTATGAAACCGTACATCACGACGATAGTTCCTTGCATTTGGTCAATTCTGGCGAATCAAAGAAAACAATTTTACATGTTTTAACACCATCAGAAGTGGAATTTTTAAAATTCCTTGAAATCATTTTCAGGTATTAACTTATGTCCTAATGCAAATAGCGTCCAGATATCTCGAACGGTTCGACATATATCGAATTTTCATCGCAAACACCCATTTTACGCTTTTCACCCTTTTAGGATTTTAATTTACGAGAAAAAAAATAAATAAATATAGACTTTTTTACGGGGTTTCACTGAAGAGAAAATCTCGACGATAGTCCGTCGGGTACGAGCTACTTTGACGATTCATCATATATATATCTAATTTTATTATCTGTGCAATTTTAGTTCTATGTGTACATCTGTTGAATGAAAAATATGTTACTATGTCATTCCCTTACGGCAAAGAGCTACATTGTGTTATTATATAAAGATCTAATACAGCGGTGAATAAAATTAACATTATTTTAATTTTAATAACAGTAAGTGAGACAGCCACTATAATTAAGTATGTTTTAAGTATCATTAATGTACTTTAGGTTTATTAAGTCTACAATTGCTTGTAACATTTATCACTAGCGGCTATTTTCCTCGTGATATAAATTGCATCGTGGAACGACTGTTCATACGCACTCACTGCGTCCTTTGAATTATTAGCCTTTAAAAGTCAGTTAACTATAACGCAAAACAGGATGTTTGTACTTCCGGTGCTGGGGCCGCGGGGGCCGATTGGTCAGATCACTCGCCTCCCACCAAGGCGATCCGTGGTCAATTCCCGGCGTGGCCGGGCCCCGGAATGTCGCATGTTGGAATCGTGACGGATGATGCCGTTGGTCGGCGGGTTTTCTCGGGGGTCTCCCGTTTCCCTCGCCATTATCATTCCGGCGTTGCTCCACACTCACTTCCTGTTACCCCTCACCAGCTCTCAAGACCTAGATGTTAAGCGTTGAACAAAATCTCTCATTCGCTTGTTTTGTGTTATGCGCAGGTAAATTTGCTAATGTTGTAGATGTATGCGACATTACGTATATAAAAACCCGTTCGAACAATATTTTGTATTTTTAGTAAAATTTCTTAAATTTAGAATTTTTTTTTAAATTCAAAAATGTTTTGTATTGGATCTTTATATACGTAAAGCCCTAGCCAGTGACATGCACATTCGCTGTGAATTATTTCGTTTCATTATGTTCGTTGGCTTTCGAGGGGTGTATGAACTAAAAACATGCAAATTCTGACTTTGAAATGCAACTATGGGAAAACTGGCTGAGATATTTTTTTTTTTTGGAACAGAATGATGTACTCCCAAGTAACGTCTACAAAACTACCACTGTTTCATACAAATATAAAATAACGATTTTTTTTACTCTAGAACGTTTTTAAGTGAAGTCCTCGCCGGGCGCATGGACGGTGTTTCAGAGTGTCACGCACATATTTTTTCTTTACCTGAGAGAACTACGCTTATTCCTATTGCAGTTATCTATGGGAAGGACAAACGCTTGAAACTATGATTTTATGTTTTAAAAATTCATCAATCTTGCTAGAAACATGATTTAAGGCCTCTCAAAATTGTTTAAACGGCTTTTTTTTTTTTTACACTGATGTAACTTCAAAAGGGCCACGTGAATTCGTAAAGTACAAAGCGACAGGCATGCGTCGGCCTTTTTTACTTCAAACTAACCGAAAATAAAATTTTAGGGCCACCGTTTAAAATCCCACAGGAAAAGGCCACAACAAAAACCTAGCACGCCAGTTTGACACGCTGTGAATAGAGGCGAAATACTTCTCAATGAACGTGGTACTCTGACTCTTATCGATCCTCTGTTTTCATGTGTTAAACATGGAAATTTGAAAACGGAGAATCCTCCTCTCAAGTTGGTACCATTTCTGTCTGCATATGCGTTGGTGTCGGTAAACAACGATAAAATATGTGTCGTTATTTTCGGTTTCGAGTGTTTCCGTGTTTATTGAAGATTTTATTTATTTATTTTTTGCAGCAAAAATCATAAAGCTGAAATAACTTTATTCCTCGGTACAATATTAAAATCAAGACTTTTTTTCTCGATATCTAGCCTAGATAACATTAATTTCGCCTGTATCTCTCTCTCATTGTGTTCGATACCTTACTAAGGCCGTGATTCCGTTGAGTTTATTCGCACTTTGATTCCGTGCGGGAAATGGTTGTTACAGAACTTTATTATCTCTTAGCCAAATTGAGAAAAGGAAGAAGTTCGTGCACTCGTTTTGTGCCACGATGTATTTAATAAGCAAACACGTGGCCAGATGAAATAACGAAGAATAGAAAACTATGTGGGGACGGTAGCTGTAAGTTTCTATACTTAATCGATCAATCATATTCACATACTCTTGAAACGGCTGTAATTTCTTAAAACATGTGTAATTGTGTTACATATGTCTGACGCAACGTAGTTGCCTGCGGACCAATAGCAGGCGTCAAATTTTACAATAGCGGGATTCTTATTGGTTCAGTCAAATAGGGTAACAGCTCCACGTACAGGCGAAAGCCAGTAATATTTTCAAAAGCTGAACGCACGTTGAAACCCAGTAAAGAGTCAAGTTTTCCCGCGATAAATCACCATCACTAATCATAATTTTAAAACATGGCGTGTACATAATCTGTGTAAAAATGTATGTAAAACACGATACAATGAACATAATGAAATAAAATATATCAGCAAAGTGTTTTCCAGTTATCAACTTATTCTGCGTTCCTGCTGAAGATTCTATTATTACAAGCTTCCCCAGGATGACTAAGTAAATAAACACCGCAACTGGATGTGTTTTAGTACTTTCAACAAACCACCAAACCCCAATCCAAAAAAAAAGGGGCCTGGCCGAGGGATCAAACCTCTCGCCACCCACCAAGGCGACCCGGGTTCGACTCCGGGCGGGGTCGGTGCCCGGATTTTCGCATGTAGGAATCGTGCCGCACGATGCTGCTGACTGGCGGGTTTTCTCGAGGATCTCCCGTTTCCGCACCCCATTCATTCCGGCGCTGCTCCATACATCATATCACCCCTCACCAGCGTTAAAGACCACGATGTTAAACGCTGACCAAACTCTCTCACTCTCTCAATCCAAAACTAACCTACAAACAATTAGCGCCACGTGTTGGTGTGACGTCATCACACAAAACGCTTGACCAAAACCCACGCGTAGTTGATGACATAGATGCGCCAGATGTAGTGTGACGTAACAATAGACTCGTGCACCACAAGGTGTCGACATAATTGCGCTCGTAACGTTTCGTACTTATCACGCTCTCAACGGAACACAGCCCGACACTAGTGCAACTAGCGGCGGAGTATTTCCCTAGCCAAACTCGTATATAAGAAATTTGATTCTAATCCTAACCTATAGTAGTATTAACCTTACTGGCCATTGCCAGTGCTGGAGACTGTCGGACACAGGCAACACACAACAGAAGAATTCTAACTCAACGTTAAGTTTCCTATCTACCTGCGCTTGAAACGCATTGCAGCCAGTTACCAGAGTTTCAAAACTCTGAAAATGGCTAAAAAAAAGTTTTTTATACACTGCCGTATCTAGGAAAATTGCTACAGGATTGAAAAAACACAATAATAGAAGTAAGCGCTGGAATTTGTACTATAAGTATAGTAAATAAAATAATACGGTCATCGGTCAAAGTTCCATAGGAAAATGAATAATAGTAAAGGTCTGCGCGCCAGTTGCGGGGTTTGCGTGTAGAGGCGATATTGCATTACATACGCCGACCTACGTCACCCTTAACACTCCATCGGTTTTGTGGCTCACATACACCAACGAAACCTATTTAAATAAGAACCTTAAATGACAAGAATATTATTTCCACCGTGTAGGACAGACGTTTGCGGGAATTCTCTCTACAAAGCCTCCGACAGCAGAACACGAAATTAAATGCAATTTGTTTCTGACATACCCTGGCTTATTCGTTGCCCTCTTCACAACATATGTGTAACGATATTTACTTATCAACTCTACTACATAAACATGTTGTTGCTTTGTTCGTCTTGTAAGCGTTCCCATGCAATTCGTCGTAGTTTGTGGGTTATGCATGCACCCACGAAGCTTTCTATGAAAAAAAATTTTCTGGGGAGGGGTATAACGGGTACCCAAAAAAATTAATGGGCATTGCAACACAAGACCGACAGCTTTTATTAAATAAGGTTAACACATTATTTTATTGCATGAGTTAATACAGATACTGCCCAGTCTCCCTCTTTTTGTATTTAGGTTTGTTATTTTCTTGTACATTATATTGTCTGCTACCATAGTTATGATATATAATCTTAAAATGCGTACTGGAAGGGATAATGGGCACAAAATAGGCTGTTGTCTAAAACTGATCATGTAGAGGTAATATTACAGAATAAAAATTAAATAAATAAATTTCCAGAGGAAATACAGCTATTATATGAGGAAGAGTGAAAGTAACGATTTATTATATAAAATATTGGGCAGTTTAAATAGACAAGAAACACTGAATTACAAAATGCGCATTTGAAAAGTTATCATTCGATATAGTCTACAGGACCATGCAAAACCTTTTAAATATTAACTTTCCTAGGGGTCCCCTTATACAATCTAAACTTTTATTAACTTGTGAACATTATTAAACATAGAAATTATTTATTCATTTTGTTACATAAAGTCAAATGTATAAAAGTCCGGGATGACCGAACGTGGTGCGTTATACAATTAAAGTTTATGCGGCTACGTAGAACTAAGCTGAAACGCAGAACACAGCGACGAGTAGACGTCCTAAGAAAGGACATGTTGAATGCGTACGGCATTACTGGAAGTTGAAGTTACTCCAGAAATTGAAGTCTTATTGAATCAGATAAACTTGAAAGTTCAAAGTTGAAGTATTGGCTATTTAGTTGAAAGTGGAATTCTCGAACCCTCCACTGTAACAAATAACAAGGGAAGTGGTGAGTTAACGTTAGTTTTTTAACGAAACAAACAGGGCATAACATGGGCGGACGCGGTGGGATGACTTACCAAATGGAAGGTAGTCTCGATGGCTTGCATCTTGAAGCACACAAAAAGTATTTAAATTTTATAACAAAATTCGCTCATAAAAATGTAAAGTTGAACTATAATACATGACGTGAAAAGAAATATTAAACCTCATGGGCACTAAGTCCCGAAGACTAACATCTCCCTAAAACGAGGAACAATCGCAATATACGTCATGCTTGTTGAGTGGAGGCTTACGCAATGACGCTAAAAGACGCGCTGCGGTGAGTGTTGGTGACGCTGAAAAGCTTAGAAAGCCGCCTACAGATGTCGCATGGAGTCAATAGAGTGCTGACACTCTGTGCACAACACATGCTGCATGCGGAAGATCGAAGAAGGTTAGGCGGTGCAGAGGCTACTGTTGTGCCTGCAGTCGAGTGGAAAATGCAGCTGTGAACGAACAGCGCTACCGTAGGGATGCGCAACGAGGACACTGTCTCTCTCCAACACTGTGAGAACAGCATGTTGAAGCACGTACGGTGTTTCCTGTGGGTAGTATTACAGACTGATAGTGGCGTAGCGAGCTGGCCTGTGAAGCGAGCCTGTGGTCGCTTTGGCTAGACTGGGAGACGCGGAAATAAACATTAGTACAACTAGCAGAGAAACACTACATGAAAATTAGTAATCATAGTACCTTTGAATTTATAATAAAGTTTTAATTTAGTTAATAAATCACTCTCATATTAGAAATAATAACACATGTGCCGGAAAAACGTAAACAGTATACAACTAATAAACAGCACAATACATAATTTCAATGCGGTACTTCATTATGAGTGTTTGGTACATAGTTCAGTACTTAATGCGTCAGATTAAAATGACAGTTTTCTCGAAACCGATTTCCAAAAATAAAAAAGCCGCAAACCTAGATAGGTAATTGTTCTTGCCGACTTGCCTAGCAAAATGTTTTCTCGAGCATCATTATTTCCAACGAAACATCCCTGACACCAAAATTTCGAACATTTAATTACGGCGGAACAGATCATGCTGTAGAAATGAGTACGGACAGGAAAATTTCGCGAATTCAGATACCTGCATGTTGTAATCAACTATCCTATGCATACTGTAGCCCCGACAATTTGTCCACTAGTTGCTACTCAGTGGAACAGCAGATAATAAACAAATCGACGTGGCTTGAGTGTGCATAGGAAAATTGATTCTAGCATGCCAGTCAATTCTGGATACATGTTTTCTCATGAATTTGGCAAATATTACTAGCGATCCCTGATTTTCGCGAAAAGATTTCTGCACCATCTGTTTCAATACCTTACACTCTAAAAAATAGTTAATATTTTTACCACCATGCGTATAGGAGCTCTAAGAAAGCAGGTATGATAGAATTTTTTTCCCAGACATCCATGGTAGCACTCCTAAACTTTTTTATAAATCAGTCAGCGTATACTAAAGTTACCATACTTGTATTGCAACAACTGTAAAAGTTTGCATATTTACAAGGTAAAAGTATGGTAACTGTCCCATACTGCGAGTAGGTTAATTACTTCCTAAACATTTAAGGAAGTCTTTTTACAGTGTACGTGCACAGTTCTGCTTCATTGTTGTTGGTAGATACCGGAAAAATTCTCGTGTTCACTGGCCTGTAGGCTGCCTAAAAAAATCTATGCATTCAAGTAAACAACAGCTGTTCATTAGCTGGTTGCTGATAGAGTAGTATGGGGCACGTTGAGGTATATTTTTATTATTGGCTCAGAACCTTCCAGGGGATGTCAAATAAGCAGGGACAGGAGATTTCGCGAAAATACTTTTGCCGCGCTTTGTTTCAGTGCCTTACGTGAGCGCCTGTATCTCTGCTTTGTGACAGTGATTGGATGCCGTAATATCAAGTGTCTGTATGTTAAACCCGCAAATCACAGGCGCGATGTGTCGCAGTTATCCGTGTACTGATTGGCGCAGTCAAATGAATAATGACTCTGCACAAAAACACTCTGTCAATAGCCCATGAAGTTAGCTGCAGATGTTCACGTAAGGCACTAAAACAAAGTGGGGCAAAAATGTTTTCACCAAAAATTCCTGTCCCTACAAATAAGTCAAGGAACAGTTGCGAAAGCGACACGAACATATAGTTTCTAGAATTCTAGTGTGTGCGTAAAAGAAAACGCGAATTTTTCATGTCCCTAGTTATTGGCAGTGTGTCTTTATAGAAGCTTTTATTTAACTTGCAATGTTTGTTTGTTTGCTCGGGTTAAATCTTGCAACTGAATTTTAAAGGAGCTATCCTCAACCGATTGAGCTAAAATTTTGCACACACTTTTAGTTTGAATGACTATGCACGGTTAGCTAAGTGACGTCATTCTAAATGTAATATGGCGGACCGCCCAAGATGGTGGACTAGTTATTTTTTATGCACTCCTATAATATGGGTATCAAATGAAAGGGTCTGCAGAGAAGAATACGAATAAAATGACTTCCGCGTTCATTTCTTCGAGGGTATGGTGTACCACTGCCCGGCTAAACGGTAAGACTTAGCGGGGTCGTGTCTCAACTAATATCGACCTTCACCTTGGGCATATTCTAGCGGTGGTGAAAAAAAAAAATCCAAAATCAAACACTGATTTGTGTTTGGTTAAGCGCAAGTAAGCTTCAAGCTGAGATAAGTGGCGCATACTACCGAACACCCAAGTCAAGGTGAGGCCGTGCCGAGGACTGAGTGGCATCAGAGTGTATCAAACATGTTGTGAACATACCACCTCAAGGCATCGGGGCGAACCCTGTTGTATATTAGCTCTTACCATTCTAAACGAAGCTCTGAGAGGATCGACGGATATTTCTTCGGTACTCGTGGGAACAACGTGGGAAAATAACTAAAAAATAAAAAAATTAATTAACAGTAAAGAAAAATTCAAAAAAACCAGCTTTTATTTTAATGCTCTAGAAAAAGAAAATAAACATTAAATTAAGTCAAATCCATCAATTTATTATATTACACAATTTATATAATACAAAAGCTTGTCGAGAGATTTACCTGTGTAGATAAAAAAGAATACAATATGTAACTTGATTTTGACATAAGTAATTCTACGAAAAAAATAATAGGTTTTTATAAAATAGGTAAATTTGACGACAGGCTTTTATATAATATAAATTGTGTAATGTAATAAAGTTATGGATTTGATTTAATTTAAAGTTCGTTTTTTTCTTTTTAGAGCATTAAAATTAATGATTGTGCTTTGAAAAGTTTATTACTATTAATTCATTAGTAAGAAATTTATCATTTGACTGCACCAATAAAAACGAGGTTCCTACGATACCACACGTGTGCGATTTGCAGTAAAATGTTAACACACGTAACATTTAAAAACAGCTTATCACTGGCCACGAATCGGAACAGAAGGTGTGCACATGACGCACTGAAACAAACGGGTGTAGAAATATTTTCTCAAAAAAAAAAAAAAAACAGAGATCCCCAGATATAATTATCTAGATCTGTCGGTTTGTATTTTTTTTTTTATAATCTGACTTTCTCAAACGCGTAGATTTCAATTAGTTTTTCTAGCGTTTATTTAACTACCAACAATTTCAAGGCATTTATTTACCGTTGCACACATGGTCACTCTGCATGCTCAACACTTCGGCAATCTTCGGTAATGTTCGTTTGTCGTATTCGAATGACGAAGGCCGGAGCGGCCGGCGCATGGCACCAGGAAGGCACATCAGGACGGGCGCCGGGCTGGGGCCGGTAAATCCGGGCCTCGCGGAAAACAGCGCGTCGGTTCGGACCTAACGAACCGCGATATGGAGCCGTTGAATGGGATTCCCTCCATTACACGGCTGCCTGGGCCCGCCCGGCGGGACGATTGCGAAGGGGGAAGAGGAGGAGGGGAGTGGTAAACAAACCGGTGAAGAAAGGTGGAGCGCGGGAAGAGAGGGAGAGAGATAAACAAAGTACGGGAAATAAAACACCCGCGCCAGCAAACCGATTGAAAACAATGTCCCTTCCTGGCCGGAAAGGGACAGACTGCGACTGAAAGCAAACATTGTAGGCGTTGGTCGAACCGTAAAGAGCACCACGTACACATTAGGACGAGGGGAGGAGAGGGGATGAGAAAGGAACGGTAAAAAAATAAATAAAAACACGTAATAGATTTTAAGAGTTTAACTGGTGCCTGGATCAGTCGCAGCTTTGAATTTCCACGGGATTGGCCGGACAGGAAATGGCTTCTGTACAAATGTGACGGGAACTAGCAATGTGATGGAGGGGGGGGGGGGGGGGGATGGGGGAAGAATGCGTTTTCGCGTCCCCGTAACAGAAACGTGCTGCGCGAGCAACGAAATCAGTCCTGGCAGCTTGAATGAAGCAGAATTGTACTAAGCTGACCATGCGGTAAAATATTTTGTACAAAGGGCTCGTCGGTGCGTGCTCGTTACGAAGGGAGAAGATTCTGGTTCAATAGCCAGACTTTACATTGCAGTAAAAATGTTAGATGTTGAGATTTGCTTTATCGAGTGCAACGTTTGCGAGAGAAGTAATATTACTTTTAGGAATGAAATAGTAGAGTAATTGGTACAGGCACTGTGTCCAAAATTAATACAGCTAACACTTTTGAAAGCAGTCAATCGAGAATAATAATAAAATAGTATAATTCACAACGGTTTCAAACGTTAACATTTATGTCAATTGTAATTTAAATGCATTTGTTTATCAGTTACGCTGCTGTGTTTGTCTTTGCAAATTGCAAAAGAATTAGCTCAAAGAGAAAACCAACATTTTGTTTAAAAAAATAAAAATATATTTTTCAACTACAAAGAAAATTTAAAAGTTAAAAACTGACATAAAATTTGACTAAATTATCACAAACGGAGTCAAAGTAATAAACGTAAACGCTAAATGAAATATTACTGCACTGTAATAATATAATATGTTAGATGTTTGCTATGTTTCTTATAACTTCAGTAAATTTTGACAGCTAATTTGGGCAACTACTGGTAATATATTATGCGTAGTGTGCTACAATGTAAGACGAAACTTAAAGTATATATCGCACCCCTCAGAACAAGAATATAGTAACTCAAAATACATATGTAAATTAATGAAAAAGATACTGCACTACATAAATTAATATTAAGACAACCATAATACATATTATAATATGAACAATGCATTACTATGACGTCTAGCCGAAATATATTTCTTTACATTCATTATTTTTACAGAATATAGGAGCTGTAATATTTTGTGTTACGATAGTTTAGTTGTGGGGGTGCGAAAAGGTGGAATGAACATCAAAAGCTCATTTTATAACTAAGATTGTCGACTGACTTAGCACAAAACATTTACAACACTTAAAAATGATTTCCTTAATTTGTCGAAGTTTACTGAATTTATACGAAACAGAGCATAAGTAATAGACAAACTACAGCATCAATATACGACATATACCAAACAACAGATAGAGACAAAACTACCGTAACATTGCGTTCAATTTGTCCGTATATCGTTGTCAGCTAGGTATCAGAATACGGCTATCAAAATATTAACCAAAAATCAACAAAATAAGCTAATAGTTTTTGTTAGATATATTTTTTGGGTCAACAAAAGAGTTAAACAAATAAATACATGTTTTACTGAACCTATTTCGGCACCCTTTACAATTTTGTTTAGCCTTCATTCTGGCGAGCTCCATACTCACATCATGACTTGCGCTAAAGACCTAGTTGTTTAGTTCTGACCAAAATCTCTTCACAGCATCCATTCTGTACCAGATGTATTACTTTACGTGCTCTACGTTATGAAAGGATGTTTATGTGAAGTCCTCGACAGTCGCTTTTTTACCCACTGAAGACAGTAAAAATTGTGAGACCGATAAGCGTGTCCAAAATTATTTCGCCTTTATACGCACAGCACTAAATTGGCATGTCGAGTTGTTTTCGTATAGTAGATGTTTTATAGGGCTTTAAGGGCGCTGCCAATCTGAGGAGCCGTGGCTTGAACGACGGTTAAAATTTACATGTTCAATAATATTCTCTGGCACGCAGACACATTTAATATTACCTTTTTCGAGGAAACAAATTCTGCATTGAGAACAGAGGCACATTACTACACGAATAGAACTGTTCAGAAAATATTAGGCGCTGATTATGAAAAATGTAAAAAATATTATTAATCCGACCGTTCTATATAGCGAATATATTTATTTGTAAATAGTTTTCTGGGTATTTCAAAATGCCCTTAACGATTCTACAACAAAGAGGGTGGCCACTCCTGTTATATTCGTGAAGGGAAGTGTTTTAAAGAGTGGTGTCTTCGTGGGTTAGAGATCTCAATAAAACTAATCATTGTGCGCAGAATTATAATTTATCTCCAAATGGTTTTGCCAAAAAAACAATTTAAAAATATTTTTTTTCAAGGGACAATATATTCCTTAAAAATAGCGCTAGGCGAAAATTGATTCATGTAACTATACCTCATTTTTATAAGTTATCACAATATCACAATTTGTATCTGTAGTCTATATATATATATACATACATACATATTTTATATAGTGAAAGGGAACCGATTACATAGAAAAGTAACATAGAATTTTTCAGTTTGGTTTTACTAAATACCCTAATTTCTTTAAAAGACAAAAAGTAAGAAACTTCGGCTAGTTTTCAACTTTAAAAAAATGTCTTTATGTCAATACTAATTAGCCATACTTGTATAACATGTCGATTGCATACATAGCTATATAGGAAAAAAAATTTAACACTTGTAACGGTTCTACGATATCCGCTCTATTTAAGGATTTTAAACATAATATTCTAACAAACCCATCAGAAATAGAAATGCTTGGCCATAAAGGCTCTGATCCCGTATTTTTTTTTATTTGTGCCAAACACTGGTAAAACACTTTATCATCGGATGATATGTCGTTTCCCCAAACAAATAAAATAGGCCCTATAGTTTTTGCATAACCACTAATCAAAGTCACAAATTGGCCGTTGTGGTTTAGCCTAAATTAAAACAAAAGTAATTAACTTATGAAATTAAAATTACAGGTACTAAAAGTCAATGTATCAATGCATCTTATGACGTGTTTGACGCAACTTACTTTTTAAAAATTCAGTTACAGGCACCACACAAAATTATACCTAAATTTACACATTTTTGATCAATTTTTAAAGAAATACGAAGATGTATCTTTTTGTGATCCCAAAGATGTCTTACAGCAGCTCATTGAATTTAGTATCAATATGAATAATCTGCTTTCATGTTAGCATTTTCTCGTAAAACAGAAAACGTTTGACACAATACATCACTACATATGTCCTAGGCGAGGACTTCTATTAAAAGAAACAACTTTGACAAGAGTATATTAAGATAGCTCTTGTCAACTCGCATTTTTTTTTTGCCAATTGTTGATGCTCTACGTGTCACAGCGTGTCGCGAAGAGATAAAAGCATGCATGTAATGACTCAAATGCAATAACTTTAGACGTGGCATTAAGGAGCCTGTCTACCTGGCTGTTGAACATTGTGGCATTTGTTGGAAATACAAGATTTATCGTGAAACCGTCGTACGTGTTGCCAATGCACTGGTATACAAAAAACTTTTTTCACTACGGTTGTTGAATGGTTAAAAAAATTACATGCATTGAAACACTGTTTCTGAGCCGTTAAACATTAAGGCGCGGTAAACCGCAATTTTCATCGTCATTATTTTATTTTTTATTTGTACCAGATATTTTTTTCTTACTTTAGACACAAAATGTGACAAAATTTGACTCTTATGAAATATTTTTATCTCTCATAGTTTTCGCGTAATGGCGCGTTAAAGTCATATTTTGCATGTTTCCGTTTTAACGACTACGCTAAAACATACTGATATACTAAACTAAAAAAAATCACAGTGGATAAATATATTGCAGGCTATAATTACATGCTCATAAAATTAAAGAATAAAAATTATTTGAATTTTTAAAAAATGCTGAAACAAAAAATAAAAGTTTTAAAACTTCAATAATTTTTTTTAAAATACAAATAATGTTTATTCCTTAATTTTATGACCATCTCATTGTAGCCTGCAATGTCTTTATCCACTGTGATTTCTTTGAGTTTGGTATATCAGTTAGTTTTAGCATAGTCGTTAAAACGGAAACATGCAAAATATGACTTTAACAAGCCATTACGCAAAAACTATGAGAGATAAAAAAATTTCATAAGAGTTAAATTTTGTCACATTTTATGTCTAAAATAAGAAAAAAATATCTGGTACAAATAAAAAATATAAAATGACGATGAAAATTGCCGTAGGCCACGCCTTTAAGATAACGGACATTTATAAAACTATTTATCAAACTATGGAAGCAATTGATACGAAACCGCCCGAGATATCATATTTTTTCAGGAAATAAATTATATGGTTACCTCTTAGAATCCATAGTTCCAGTGGTACGAAGAAAACAATGCGCGCTAGTTCAGTGCATTGCTTATAAGTGTGATGGAGCATTTGGTGCGCGCGTCATTGTAGGCCTTATCTCGAACTTCACTGGTGAGCCTTAAACGAGCGAACCAGTTCAAGGTAGGTGACGCCTTTAAGGGGAAGTGTTAAGACTATTTTACTGTATTTTCTGTTTTTTAAGCCATAACAAGTATTCAAATAGTTTTATCAAATTTTTCTCTTTGAGAAAGCGTAGGATATTTTCTTGGTAAACGGATTGACATCAAAAGTAATGGAATTTTTCATTAATTTGTCATGCAGAATCATTGCAAGAGAATTTTTGAAAGTTAGCCAATAATTATCTTGAAATGATTCTGCATGACAAATTAATGAAAGATTCCATTATTATTTATGTCAAGCAGTTTAACAAGAATACATCCTATGCTTTGTCAAAGATAACATTTTGATAATACAATTTGAATAAATGTTATGGCCAAAAAACTGAAACTGCAATAAAATTGTTTAACCCTCTCCCTTAAGGCCATGGTCTTTCATTTATTTGAAACAACTGCAAATAACTCAAATATTTTTTAACCAAATTCTTTGAAAAAATTTGAGACTGTGTACAGTCACATGATACACAATTTTGCCACACCATTTTCTTAAAAATAATGTACCGTTTACTAGCAAAAATAATGATTTTGCTTCATTTTGACTTATTCTGACACAAAATATGTGATGTTTCAGTGACAAAAATCTAAATATCTGTTTGGTATATTGCAACAGAAAAATTCAGGTACAAACGATGATATATGAGTCTTAAAACTGTGTGACTGATTGAAATGTGTATTAATTTGCGTTAAAAAAAATGTTTTCGAAACCACTGCTAAATTAAAGAGCGAGGCCTTAAAATAATTTCCAGACATGTGACACACTTAAGGAAACAGAGCTACTGCTACTTGTCTCGTTATTAAAACATTGATAGTGGAGGATTTTTTTTTTTTTTTTTTTTTTTTTTTTACTAGCGTGCAGTGCTTTCGTAGAAACTTTTTCAAAGGGACTTCAAGCGGTTGCCCTGTTAATTTATTTGTGCAAAGTATGTAGCAAAGTCCAATGCAGGTTTATTTATATGATTTTGTTTTATGTTTTTAATTGATATTTTCTCAGCTACGGCAACGTAAAAAGTGATTTTTATCACTTTTAATCACTGAAAAAAGAGTATAGTTGTAGTTACCATACTTGTGTTAAAATAGGGACAGCAAAACAAGTTTGTTTGTCGGTACTAGATACTCTGGACTGTTCTTTCAACAATCTGTTCTGTAGAAGTTACCATCTGGTGTGTAAAAGCAACAAGACTCTTTGTTTCTTCTACAAAACACATTGTTGAAGGAACTGTCCACAGTAGTACCAACAACCGAACTGTTCTGTTGTCCCTATTTTAACTAAAGTATGATACCTCCAACTATACTCTTTTTTCAGTGGAAGCTTGATAAAGGCCATTCGGAATAAAGTGAGCACTAAAGATTAAACCTTTGAAAAAAATCACTAGCCGTTACTGCATATAAGCCAACATTAACAACAGTTACATTTTTGTTTGTATGGTTGGTAGCGAATAACTGCACGTAGTCCCGTGTATTTTCTTATTTGAATACAGCATTAGTGAAACTACATCAATTGCAAACGACCTCTCTGTATTTAATATACTTTAAAATATTTATTTAAGTTCTTACTGACATACCTACTAACTGTATAATTTTATTTAATTAGCGGCAGTACAAAACGACGCGACCGAGTCGATTATCGTTGGCACACGCCGCTATTGCTTCGCGCCGCAGAGATAGTTCAAAATTTCACCGACAGATGGCATCAGAGTTAAGTTTTCGCCGCATTGCGTCATTCAGTTTGTTTTTCCGTTGTGAAATGAATATGGGTTTTTGATAAACACATTCAACGTCGTCGTTCATTGCAGTATGTTGAACGGAATTTTAATTCTTGAGTTGCGTGTGTCGTGTGTTTTTTTAGTGACGGTTTTAATTTAAAAGTTCGAATATACTGTGCATGGATTTACGAGATTC